>OZ018389.1:79632938-79831031 GCA_963969525.1 Ontholestes murinus | reverse complement strand
TGCGTCTTCAAAAAATATGTATAAAATGTTTTGCAACGTGGCTGAACGAAACGTTATATTGACCTAAACTAAAGATTTAAGAACTTGAATTTGGTTTAATTGTAGAAACACTGTTGTAGATTTTATAGAAAGAAAGAAAAAATGATCAAATTTTGTCAGTTGAAGCACAATTAATCTCTCTTTAAAAATTATGTATAAAAATTTTTGCAACATAACTGAAAGAAAAGTTATATTGACTTGAATTAAAGATTTAAGAACTTGAATTTGGTTTCCATGTAGAAACATTGTTGTAGATTCTATAGCCAGAGTGATATATGGATAAAATTTTGTCAAATGAAGCACAATTAATGCTTCTTCAAAAATAATATATAAATTTTTTTGCAGCATGAATAAAAGAAAAGTTATATTGACTTACATTAAAGATTTATGAACTTGAATTTGGTTTCCTTGTAGAAACATTATTGTAGATTCTATAGAATAGCGAAAGATGGATCAAACTTTGTCAGATGAAGCATAATTAATGCCTCTTCAAAAATTATATACAAAAGTTTTTGTAACGTGACTTAAAGAAAGTTATATTTACTTAAATTAAAGATTGAAGAAATTAAATTTGGTTTAATTGTAGAAACACTGTTTGTAAATTCTATAGCAAAGGAGAAAAGTGGATCACATTTTGTCAGATGAAGCTCAATTAATGCCCCTTCAAAAATTATGTATACAATTTTTTGAATCGTGACTGAAAGAAAAGTTATTTTGACTTAAATTAAAGATTTAGGAACTTGGATTTGTTTTCTTTGTAGAAACATTATTGTAGATTCTATAGCAAGAGTGAAAAATGGATAAAATTTTGTCAGATAAAGCACAATTAATGTCTCTTCCAAAATAATGTACAAAAACTTTTCCAACATGACTGAAAGAAAAGTTATATTGACTTAAATTAAAGATTTAAGAAGTTAAATTTGGCTTCCTTGTAATAATATTGTTGTAGATTCTATAGCAAGAGTGAAAAATGGATAAAATTTTGTCAGCTCAAGCATAATTAATGTACAAAAATGTTTGCAACATGTCTGAAACAAAAGTTATATTGACTTAAATTAAAGATTTAAGAACTTGAATTTTGATTAATTGTAGAAACATCGTTGTAGATTCTACAACAACAGAGAAAAATGGATTACATTTTGTTAAATAAAGCACAATTAATGCATCTTCAAAAATTATGTACAAAATGTTTGGCAACGTAACTGAAAGAAAAGTTAAATTGATCTAAATTAAAGATTTAAGAACTTGAATTTGGTTTAATTGTAGAAACACTGTTGTAGATTCTATAGCAAGAAAGAAAAATTGTGTCAGATGTACCACAATTAATGCCTCTTCAAAAATTATGTACAAAATGTTTTGCAACGTGACCGAAAGAAAAGTTATATTGACCTAAATTAAAGATTTAAAAACTTGAATTTGGTTTAATTGTAGAAACATTATTGTAGATTCTATAACAAGAACGAAAAATTTAGCAAATTTTGTCAGATAAAGCACAATTAATGCCTCATTAAAAATTATGTATAAAATTTTTTGCAACGTGACTGAAAGAAAAGTTATATTGGCTTAAATTAAAGATTTAAGAACTTGAATTTGGTTCAATTATAGAAATTATATAAACAGCTGTAGATTCTATAGCAAAAGCGAAAATGGATCAAATTTTGTAGTAGATGTACAATTAATGCCTCTTTAAAAATTATGTATAAATTTTTTACAAACGTAACTGAAAAAAATATTACGTTTGTTCGTTTTATAATTCTATAAATGTTCTATAAATAAATTAATTCATTAATAGTATGTTTGCTATTACATGCGATGTTTATGTACTCTCTGATATTTAACGTCATTTTCAGAATAAATTTAAACAGTTTCATGTATTTCTTACCAACCACCTTTCTTTTATAGAATCAGCAAAGGTTAATATCCAGACCGCACCTGGCTTCGTCAACACATTTAAAGAAGCCAAGCCAAAAATCTAAGCCAATGAAGGATTAAAGGGATTCTACATAACTTTGGTCTCGTTGTGCATGAGACGAATCTCTTACAACATGATGAAGTTGCCACTTGCCCAATTGTAGATTCTTGAGATGGCTTTTTGCTTCATTTTTACCGTATTTGTAGCTGCGAAGATATTCGCGAGACCTGCGCGTCTAAAAATTTTGCATTGCATATTAGTTGATAGTGAGATAATCTATTTCCGCTTATATCAAGCATATTTGTGGAGTGTTAAGTGTCTGACCGTCTAAAAAGTGCACCGAAGCTAAAGGGTCTAGGAAATTTAGATCACTTGATAAAGGACACAAAGGACAGGAATTTAGCATTGCTTCAATTTGTGTCTACACAGTATAAAATTGTTGATGCTGAAGGCTTCTACTTCGTTATACACGTTGAACAGAAATGAAATACATTAATATTCGTGTTATACAAACAAAGTTATAAGTGTGTTTCAATTCTAACTTCTACAAAATTTGTACCATTATCGCTATACATGTTCTGTGGTCTCGAATAAAATCATCTAAAAGTCGCTAAAAAGTTTTCAGTTTGGATTTGAGACTAATTCAAAGTGAATGGCGTTTGTAGTAAAGCATACGAATAAACAAATTTAGGCTTTATACCCTGAGATATTACTTTAGATATAAAGTAATTCAAAGGCACTTGGTTGATTGGTGCAAGAACGAGGCAGCTCCAATAACTCGTAAGGGAAATATAATGAATATACAGATGCCTCCTTATTAGATTCGGTGCAAAAAGAGGACAGCTCTGTTTTTGTGCGGAATGAATAATTCATATGCTAGACGCCTCTACGCAGCACCTACAAAATGAGGAAAACGTCGTTGTAACTTCTTTCAAATTATAACTACTCATTTGGAAAGCCACGGTCGTACACTTGCCAGACTTGTGACAGACGACCACCTCATATCAGCGGAGATAGAGATGTAGTAAAGCGGTAAATGAGAAGAAAGCAAATTGTTTTTACACTAACATGAAAGAAGATATTGCAGAAATTTCGAAGAACAAATATGAGGTGGAGCTATTAGCATTTGATTATCAACACACGTACCTAGTGGAGATGTGAAAATAAAATTTTTGTATCCTTGCAGCCAGTTCTGGAACATCGTACTTTTTTATGTACGACCAAGAAATGAGCTAATGATGTAGTAAGCTTTTTAAATTATTTTCTTGAAAATTTCATCAACAGTAACAAAAATATACCTATATTCTGATAACTGCAGCTCACAAAATAAAAACCAAATCATGTCTCAGTATCTTTACACAATTGCAAATACTAATAGATTTGCTAAAATTATTCACCGATATCCAGAACCAGGACACAGTTTCCTTCTTTGTGACTGCAGTTTCAAATTGATCGAAAAGGAGAAATGGAAACGGAAATGTATGTAATTTCGAGCAGTGGTCATTTCAGCGGGGCTTTTAAAAAGTGCTTGTCAAACCAAAGAAAACAAAAATTTGGTATATTTACTTATCGTGTCATGGAATATACAGCAAAAGGCATGGAATGCAGCAGTTCTGCCAGTGACTTCCTTAAGGACTTGTTTACTCTTCAGAAATATGGCGTAATGTTGACTTTATCTTCTTCTACATTATTCCTCTACTCTGGATAGTTACCACTTAAGTGCCCCAAATACCTGCATGTGAAAGAACTTACAACAAAATATGTGCCTTCTGTCTGTATGTGGTTCTATAACCGGCTGAAGTGTAAAGGTATGAAAGAACCAACTAAGTTAAAAGAATATAGCTTTACAGATGATTAGATTATCTTCTGACTGTATGTAGTTCTATGACCGGCTGAAGTGTGAAGGTGAGAGAGAACCAACTAAGTTAGAAGAAGATAGTTTTACAGATAATTAGTTTATGTTTATGTATTACTTTTGACATTTTGTTAATAAATTGCATTGAAATAATTTGTGTTTGACTTTTTTCACCCGGGTGCAAAATGGGAGCAGCTTTAACGTTTTCTTTTTAATAATGCGATCAGACCAAATTTCCAAAAAGCGTATTTTCTGAGTATATTATGTATGAAGTACTAAAGTTTAACCCTACATATGAATAAAACATATAAATTAAATGAATTCGCAATAAAACAGTGTTTTGCTTCTCTCAAAAAAAATGATAAAACAAAGATACCTCCTTTGTGCACTGGTATCTTCAATTATAAAATAATAGTGCTCGATTGACTCTAGATACTGGTAAATTGCATGAATCGCGTAGTTGATTTTAGTTTAGCTTTAAAACAACAAACACAGTCATGGACACATTTCTTACATCAAATCCTGAAGGAATCAAACAGTGAAAGTCGACAGTGAAGATTACGTTTATGTTCATGTATAACTAGTAATTTAGAGAGTGTCTTCTCTCTTCTTTATTTACAGTTCTTTGTATAAAAAGCAATTTTTATATTATAAATTATTTCTAGTCACTTTAAGCTTGAAGTTTTTCTACTGTCCATTAAACGGCTAAAATTGTAGCAGAAAATCTAGACTAGACAATACAAAATATTAATTTTATTCATTTAAATTAATATTTTAATTAACTTCTTTTAAAACAGTTACTAAAAGTATCACTATTATTATTACCCCCATGGTGAAGTTTGTTTTGAAAAACGTTTTCTAATCATAAAATTAATGTCAACTATCCTACATCGGTTTTCTTTTTTAGCCATAAAGTACCTAAAATAAGGACAAACATGTTTGATTATCTGGTAAATTTCTTGTTTATTTACAACTCTATTACACTTGCCAACTGCATAGTATTTTATTCTAACCATTGAGTTAACTTCATTAAGCTAAAAAAGTAAACTTTCTTAACTGTTAAAATTCTATATTATAAATTATCACACCATACAATGAAGTCTTGTATGATATAGGTTGATTTATAATGAAAAGAAAAAAGATGTGATTAAGCAGAATTATCACAATTAGATCTAAAAACCAACTTTTGCAAATAGTTGTCTTGATCAGAAATATCTTTTCTATTGTGTATCGAGCGATTAATTTCCACTATACATGATGTTGGTATTTTAATTTCTCCTCTCCATATGAGATTTAGCAGCTACCTAATTCTGTTCTTCCCTCTCTATCTTATCTCCTCCCATATCCTAGCTTTTATTTCGAACATTCCTGCAGCTTTTCCGTGTTTTACTTTACCCAAAATTTGTTTATCTCTTCCTTCCGTAAAATCTTCAATTGCTCCCTTTAGAAGCTAAATAAAGCTAAAGTCTAATAAACATGAAAAGAATATAAATAATATTCATACAAAATTTAGACACCACGAGAATTGGACAGAGTTTCTTGTAGATGATAAGGAAGTAGAATTTTCTTTACAATATCGTACTTTCAACCTATTTTAAAAGATTAAATGTTAAGTTCATTGAAATCGTGTATAAACTCCCTGGATTATTCAAGGTAAGTCACCATATTGCTAGATAAAAGTAAAGAATTAAAGTAAAGAATTATAAGTTGAGGCAGATCAAGAATAAGGCGGGATTATTTAAACATGTTGAGGTAGGTCAAGAGTACGCTAGATCTATTCCGGTCGTATTAAGACTAATCAATAATATATTAAGGTAGGTCAAGAGTACGTCGACTTAATGTATTTTTACTTGAGATAGATCAAGGGTACGTCGGCTTAATGTACTTTTGGTTGAGATAGGTCAAGAGTACGCTAAACAAAATTAACAATAATTAAGGTAGAAATTTTAAGGATTAATAATGTTTATTTCAACTTAAAATACATTGTCAAAGTGATTTCAATAATTAATCAGAATTCTAGAGAGAATACAAGGAACACAAGTTTTTATTTCAAAATATAGTTTTTATTATTATTCCAAATTTAAATTATTATAATTTATGAGATTATGCTTAAACTATAATTAATATTTGTTGCGCTATATTTTATACATTACAAACTATAGAACATTACAAGTGTTTTGTTTTCTTTTCATCTAATTTATGCTTAAACTGATTGAATAATTAAATTTAAAAAAGATACACCAACTAAAAGACAGAATATAACCTTAAAGTATTTTTAAAAAAGAAACAGCAGACTTGTTTTTACCGTATAAGAAAAAGGCAAAGTTTTAATCAATAAGAAATAAAATACTATCATTAAGAAAAGCAGAAGTTTACTGGGTAATTAAAAAACATGTTATTCTTTCTTCTTAGTACATTAAAGCCAAAAACAAAAGAGAATCGATGTAAGAGAGTTAACAACAGTAATTTCTATGATTATAAAAGTTTTTTGAAACAAACTTTACCATGAGAATATTTGTGTTATAAGTTTTGAAATACTTATGACACTTGATGGTTTCCTCATCTTTAATTCAAAAATTTATAAAGTGTTTAATGCGCAAGCTTTATAATGGCCTTGTAGAGGTTGAAACTCTAGTTACTGAATAAATTCCATGTGTTATATTAACAAAGTACAATTGTATTTATCTCGTCTGATAAAATTCCAGATCCAAAATTAAATAAGTATTTTATAATTTAGAATACTAATAATTAGAAAAAACATTTCGTAAAATCTACAATAAACAAATTACTCATTGAAATAACTACTTCTCTGGCTAATACCTCAATAGCCAGAGAAGTTGTTGTTTTAATGAGTAATTTGTTTTGTAGTCTTAATAAGACTCATTTGTTGTAGATTTTATGAAATGATGTCGTGTTTTTTCTAATTATTAGTTAATTTTCTACAACGTAAAAGATTTACATTATTATTATTATTATTTATAAATCATAACCACTAGTAAAATATCTATGGTCTGAATTTCTAAAGAGTTTGTTAAGGAAAACACCTAAAAATTGTCAAAAATATTGCAAAATATACAAATAAACTAATTTGATTCCTAGAAACAGAAAATGTGAGATTGAAGATATGACATAAATAATATTTCGTTTAATCGATGATTTTAGAAATATTGATGTTATATAATTTGGATAATAATTACTAGTAAAATATCTATGGTCTGAATTAAATAATAATAAAGAGTTTGGTAAGGAAAATACCTGAAAGTTGTCAAAAATATTGCAAAATATACAAATAAACTAATTTGATTGATAGAAACAGAAAATGTGAGATTGAAGATATGACATAAATAAGATTTCGTTTAATCGATTATTTTAGAAATATCGATGTTATATAATTTGGATAATAATTCTTATGATTATATCATATAACTACAAATGGTGATGTGGCCATCATAGTACTTTCCCTATATTTTACTCGAAAACTATGCTGTTTATGCAAAAAGGTTATTCATAATAATTTATTCAATTTTGAATTCTCTACAATTATTTGTTATATAACTTTCATGTTGCTTCAATAGTTTATTAGCAATTGGCAAAAAATGTCAAAATTTTCAATTTTTATTTTTTTTTTCTCGAAATTTACGAGTTTTATGAAAAACATGTTCGAATAAAACTTGTTCAGTTTCTCATTGCCTTTAACTTTTGTTTGAACCGTTTTTTAAAAATTTTCATATTTAGAAAAATATCACGAAAAAACAAAAAACGCCTCGAGTAAACAACCACTTCCGGTTTATAAATGTTTACCAAAAGCTTTTCAGTTCCAGTTTTTAACGATAAAACCTTAAGTTTAAAGTTTCATCTCAATCGGATCATTCGTTTTTGAGATACAGCACCCACCGACAGACAGACAGACAGACAGACACACACACACACACACACACACACACACACACACACACACACACACAGACAGACACAGATTTTTTTTTTCCAGAAATCAGTGCAAAAAATTTCAAAAAAAATCACGAAAACAATACTCCCCCTATATACTACGTGTATAGGGAAAGTAATAAAAGAGCTGTGGTTTAAATTTTTAAAGAATTAGGGAATTAAAATACCTACAAATTGCTTTTCTTAAATCGAATATATTGCAAAAGATGTAACAAAATAATACAAATAAACTAATCTTTCTCAGCAATTCAACAGAAGACAGAAGAAAGTAGACAGAAAATGGAAATCAGAAAACAGAAACCAGAAGACAGATGACAGTAGATAAAATAGGGAGTTAGAAGACAGAAGAGCGAAAAAAGAAGACAGAAGAGAGAAGATAGAAAATAAAAGGCAGAAGACATTAGACAGAAGACAGAAAACATAAGGTAAAGGAAAGAAAACAGACAAGGAATAGAGGATTTATGAAAATAAATTATTGATATCCTTTTTAATTAAATTAGGTTAGGCTACGTTAGGTTAGGTTAGGTTAGGTTAGGTATCCCGCGGGGGTGGTTGACGTGCACAGTCATTTGGGAGTAGCGACCCCATGTACCCGAACAGTTCACTGCACACACACACACACCCCCATCGCAGACCGACACCCTACCCTCCCGTGAAGTAATGCCTGACGGCGGTTCCGCGGGTTGGTGGGGCGACATGGGGAGGTATTTTTTAGTGGGTATACCCGTTTCATAACGGGGAAGTCCCACACTCCGTCTATAAAAGATTTTCCACCTCTCGGCCACAAAAAAAGGTTAGGTTACGTTAGGTTAAGTTAAGTTATGTTAGGTTCCCCTCCGAAGGAATACACCTTCTCGTGGTGAAGGG
Organism: Ontholestes murinus; assembly: GCA_963969525.1. Lineage (NCBI taxonomy): Eukaryota > Metazoa > Arthropoda > Insecta > Coleoptera > Staphylinidae > Ontholestes > Ontholestes murinus. The sequence continues at coordinate 79,822,410 of OZ018389.1, read as the reverse complement.
GCTCAAAATTCAATCCGCAATGACCTCACCTTGAGGAAGTGGATTGCCTTTTGCTAAGAGATTCCGGGGCTCATCCCAATGTTGCAGTTCCCATTCACTAGAGTCACTTTCGTTTCCGCTATGAACTTATGAACTTTCGTCCTCTCTTGGACAAACTCTTCGGCCACTCTCGGCCCCTGAATCTATTAGTTTTCGATTGATAGGGGGCCAAAAACTCTTTCATTTACCCGCCCCATGCCCGGCTGTAGTAACGTTGACCCACAGAACCCACGCTACAGGAGCGACAATCTCTGATAGGGAATCTCGAGGTGGAAATAAAAGAGATAGAGAAAGAAAAAACGATAATAATAACAAACCTAGGAATACAAATAAAAGATGATGAAATAGAAAATACAAAATGCAATAAAAGGGGAATATATACAACAGAAGTAAAAGTTTCAAAGATGGAGTCAGAAAAAATAATAGAAAAAAGAAGAATAGACAATAGAATTTAAAGGAACAATAATAGAAAAAATAGAACCAAGAAGATGCAAAATATGCCTGAAATTTGGCACGGAAAAGCAGAATGTAAAGAAGAGAAAACGGACCGCATGAAATGTCTAAAGTGTCTACAAAAAGGATATCTAGCGAAAGAGTGTAAAGAAAGGAAACAGTGTACAGAATGCCAGAAAGAGGGCCACTGGGACGGGACGATGTTCTGTACGAAGTACAGGGATAAAGTGAGAAAATAAAGGAAAAAAATGGTAGAAAAAAGTAGAGAAGAAAAGGAGAAGGAAAAATCTAGGAAAACGATAAAACCGAAAAAACGGTAAGAAAGGAAGGAGAAAAAGAAACAGAAGAGAAATAAAAGAAAGAAGAAGAAACAATAAGAGATAACGAATGAAAACTAAAAGCCATAAGAGAGATACTAGGAAAAAAAGAAGATGAATAGAAAAAAAAAGAAGAACATACCAACCTTGAAGAAGAAGAAAGCGGTTCCGGGGTTGAGAAGGAGGAATAGAGGGGAGGTTTTAATGGGTAGACCCTAGGTGGGGAGTGCCACAGAGCCAAGCATTGTTTGGTCGTGCATAAAAGCATGTCTTCCTCCACAAAAAAAGGTTAGGTTAGGTTAGATCAGGTTAGGTTAGTATTTGCAATAATTAATTGCAGAATCTAACTATAATAATTCTGTTTAATCACAGCTGTGTTCGTTTATTTTTTGATTAGATATCAACAAAAATATTTAACTTATTTACCCATCTACTACTAACATTTCTATTAGCTTGCTGTAGGCTAACAAAAGATTTATTATTAGAGAATTCTGTAAGCATTGGCGTTCTGCTTTTTTACAGTGGTTTGATTAAAACATATTTTAATGCTTTAGGGAAAACTCTTGTTTCAATGTCTTCGTTGATGAGATTGCTCAGACAATCTTATTGCTGATTATCTAAGCAATCTCATCAATCTCTTATTGTGTGATTCAATATATAATTTGAAATGTTATCGACTCCAGAGCTAGTGCGTGATTTAGTTATGATTTCTTTCTATGGGACAGGCATAAAATACAAAGAGTGTTTGTTCATTTCAATAGAATTTACGTGATGTGTAACTGGTATCTTTTTTAAGAAAGTTTCTGGTTTTCCATCATTGAATTGCATGTTAAACTTTTCCGCTAAATGTTTTGTATCTGATGTTTCAAAGTGAGATATGTGTTTGCTCTGTTTAGAAGTATATACTCTGACTGCTTTGCATTTAAAATTTTATGATCATAATATTCTTGTTTAGTTATTTTTAACAATTTGTCAGATTGTATTTTATATCTTTTAAAAGATGAACGAGTTTTTTTTAACTTTTTCGCAACAGGTTCGGAAAACTCGATCTCACTATGATTGATTACCAATTGTTGTTGAATATCTGGCAAATCCTGGTTGGTGGCTATCGGTCAGTTCTTGTTGTATCAAAGTTCTATGAAGACAAGAATTTAACCTTAGTTTTGTCTAGGTGATTGCATGCATATTCCTTTGGAAGTCATTCCATTTTGCAGAAGGACGAGATTTGATGAGATGATGAGACGAAGGTTGTGGTTCTGTGCCGTTAGTTCTAAATTTGCGCAAATAAACAGTTTGGACAATACCAATGTAACTTTGTAAATAGTTATCTGAACATGCTAGCACACATCTACTGTATTCACCAACGCTCCTGCAAACATGCTGCAAACTGGTACTACTTTCCTACAATCATTGGACCTAAATATTCCATTGCGTTCTCAAGAACGCGTACAATAAGATGCATGCATTCATATTTTCATTCCATATCAAATTTATGAATGCGAACCTGAATCGTTATTTACCACGTTCGTTGCATTATTTAAACAAATACCAGATGGAAGATTAAAATTTCCAATATATTACATCCTTTCAATTACACTCTACGGGTTTAACGTCGACCTTAAACTACATTACAAACGGATTTGATTACAACGTATCGTCACGGAATTAATGTAAAACTAAAAGACAACTATTTACGATAACCGAGAGATAAATTGCTCACTGTCAACGACGCCGGGACGGTCACGATTTCCAGTCCGCTGATCGGAATGATTATAGGGATGCTGATTGCCGAGTGGCACACCAATAGTGCACCCGTCATGCCGTTACACCGAAATGGTGACACGATTTACGTTTTGATTTTGATTAATGCCCACGATGAAAATATCCATTTAGTCATTAGGCATATTGCGGACAATAAAATCACTAGATTAGGATGACAATGATTTATGGCGTTGCGGATTACACAAGATGCAACCTCCGCGTACAAATTGGACGCGACGATTTTTCTAACTTGCGGATTTATAGATTTCGAAAATAGATTTAAGTACCTGCTGCGCGTTCGGATCTTAACATGGAATTTAAGGTACTCGCGCCGTGTAAGAATGTTGCGGCGTGTAGGTGTACTTATGGGTTCATAAATATTGAGATATCTGGATATGTATGTAAAACCATTTCAAATTGTATTGCTCAACACCGGCATCAAGTTGTCGGAATCGATAGTAACACTTATCGGATAACGGTGAAATTATCTTAGTTGATTCGAAACGGGCCGGCAAAGTGCGCTCCGAGTGTAATATTGGCGAATGTGTGATGATTAAAATATTTAGAGATAGGGTAATGTATGTATATGCCGTACAGGTGGATAATTATCATATAGTACGAGGGATATCCAGAAAGCAGTACACGTTTGAAAATGTAAAGAAAACTAGTCTATATCAACAAATGCTTTATTTGTAATGAACATACCTTAATAATAGGTTGTTGAAAAAATTCACTTGGTTTGTTTGTAATTTAGTGAATTTTTTCAACAACCTATTATTAATATAATGTTTCACCAAGTGAAAAATGAGAATCAAATACAAGATATAAACATACCTTAATTTTCTTCTATACATAGTCACCTAATAAATTTAAGTTTTTGTACTCCAGTTTCAGTTTCCTCGGCAGCCAGTGTATTGAGATACATAATCATTCTTTCCTGCCAAAGAGTCCTTGAGATGGCAAACTGAAGGAGGTAAGTCTGGACTGGTAGGTAGGTAGATTGTTGGAAGATCGTCTGTAATTTGACTGTTATGCTGAACGTTCATTATAATAGGTGTTCTATTTTTCTAGGTTAAAATTTCGATATCAGGGCCGAATAAATAAATCTTCTATAAAATTGACTTTAATTGGCGATGAATTTCGCATATTTTTGCGTTGCAAAATTCTAGCTTCACAAAACCTTCACAACTTTTTGAACATCAATAACACTCACATAATCAGCACAATCAATACAAGCATAACTTTGCACACGGACAGTTGAAGTACAACACACAAACATAAAAACGAATACAACTTTCCTAGCATCCCTCATATACAAGATAATTACAAAACAAAATTGTAATGATTGAATGATTATTACATATTATGTTAACATATATTCATTCAAGTTTAAAATAATTAATTAGTTTTATTTAAACATATTTATTTAAGCCATTACATTTAAATTCGTCTAAAAATATAATCAGATTATATTGATAGTGTAGAAATATAATTCCCTCGTATCTACGTACACATAAAGCTACAGTTGGTTTTCGAAATGCAAAATGGCGTTTCGTTAGTGCCGCGAAACCCATTTCCTGTCTTTTATGGTGGCAATAGGCATAAATCTAATATTTGGCAATGATAGTTTACATATTTACATATGGAGATTTTCAGTTTGCTAGTGAAATATATTAAACCTGTTCTTCCGTTTCCATACGGCGCATCTAAATGTTTCTATTTTGCATAATTAATTTTCGCATTTGCATTAATTCCTAAATATATCTCTATATTTTTTTTGGTACGTTCTGCGTATTATCTAATCGTCTTGATTGACAAAGTAATAAAAAATTACTATAAAAACACTTTTAATTTATATTTCGTAAATTAAGTGTTAATATATTAGTGTGTCATTGTGATTTTATATTCATAATGTGTTGAAGTCGATACTGAAAAATTAATTTAATTAGTTTGCTTTATCCTTTAGATTCTTCAAACTTTATTAGGTTTATTATGTTAATTTTCTCTGGGTGAATTTTTACCTGAGAATAATGAAGAAAAGTGGAATTAAAATATGCAATATGCATAAAATCCAAATGTGTTTAGGATATTTTCTAACCTACCCAGATAATATTCCATATATATTTTTTGCTACATTGCACTTCTACAGTAGTGAATATAAATTGTCCAAATTACAATTTTCTTTAGGGGTTCTATTCGCCATTTTTTTTTAAATCTAAATTAAATTTAAAAGGTAGATACTTTGTTCACTGCACTCTTGACAAAATAAAATTCTAACCTTAGGTAATTTTAAATTAGAACACTTATAATTCTTTTCAGAGGAATTTCAAATTTATTTGGTTAGCAGTTAACTGCTTTAAATTATATGTCAGGAAAATAAATTCAACAATAGGAAACATAATAATTGCTATAATTTAAATTCACCTTATGTTATATTTAAACGTTTTCTCACAATTTACAGCTTTGTGTTATATTTTCTAAAATCTGAATTAAATTTAATACTTTCCTCAAAGGTTCCTTAGAGTTTCTTTAGTATTTTTTTGCATTTTTTAAAGCCATCCATTGTCTATCAATCGAATTTTTTAGGTTTTTAGATTTTTTCAGCAATTTATTTTCAGATTATTAGAATATCCATTCTTTTGCAAAATGAATTATATTTAAACGTTTACTCAAAAGTTCTATGCTTTTTCAGCAATTCTTCTTCCAGATTTTTAAATGTTTCTAGCTTTTCCAAATTAAAAATTTCTTCAAGAGTTGTATGCTGTATTTTTTACAATCTTTTAAGGTTTTCTTTTTTTATTGTTGAATATTTAATTTTAATTAAAGAGAAATAAGGATCTTTATTGAAGATAGTAATACATTAGTCCTTGTCTTAATTATATTTAAACATTTCTTCAAAACAAAATTTTTCAACAATTTTTTCCTTAATTTTAATTTTTTTTAGCAAATTCTCTTTTAAATGAAAATTTAAGATTCTAGACAGCAGTTTTCCATTTGCAGCCTTTTGTGTTTTATTTTATCACTAAATATTCAATTTTATTCATACTTTTGGCATCTGAATTACATTTAAGCATTTCCTCAAAATTTCTAGGATTGTTCAGCAAATTTTCTTACAGCTCTTAGATTTTACAGCAAACTCTCTTCCAATTTTACAATTGTTTACAGCTTTTATTGTATTTATTTTATCAGTAAAATTTGTATTCATTATTTTACATTTACATTCTCTCTGAATCGGAATTTTCTTTAAATGTGACCTCAAATTTTAAAATTAGCTGAACAATTGTAATTATTTAATCATAATTAAAATTGTTCAGCTAACTCTCTTCTAAATTGAACATTTTTTCCAAAGGTCAATGCAGGACTTTTTAATAAATATTTAATTTTATTAATTCTTTTAGAATATTAATTACATCTAAACTTTTCCACAAAATTTCTTGAATTTTTCAGCAATTGTATTTAAATAATTTCCTCAAAATATGTAAAATTTTTCAGTATTTCTTTTTTGCTAGATTTTTATATTTTTCCAGCAAACTTAGATTAAAATATTATTTAAAGATTCTAATTACAAATTTTTCTATTTTTACAGCTTTATCTTATTTATTCCATATTAGTATTAACTTTTCTTTTATTCTTTTTGAAGTTGTACGTTTGGTTAAATAATATCTAGAATATTTCAGAAATTTTCCTTCCAGATTATTTAGCAATTTATTGCCAAGTTTTTCAATTTTTTAGCAAACTCTTTTCTAAACTTAAATTTTCTTCTAAAATTCTGTTCATAAATTAAAAGTATCTTCCATGAAGCAATATTTTACAACATTTTTGGCTTTAATATATCATTTAATATTAGTCATTATTTTAGAATTTGAATTATATTTTAATTAAGAAAGAAGGCAAAGATTTAAATACAAAAATATGTAAATAAATAAATAAAACGAATAAATAATTTAAAATTTTGGGATTTTCCAGCATTTTTTTTCAAGATCTTAAAACTTTTCGGTAAACTCTTCGAGATCCAAATTAATTTTTTTCCGTTCAGAAATTTCTTAGAGCGTTTTCTATTTTTTATCACTGAAGTTTATTACTAGTAATTTCCATTCCCTCTGAATCGCAATTTACTTTAAATGTCACCTCAAAATTTTTGGAATTTAGCATTTATATTTTTAGATGTTTAGATGAATTTTCCAGCCAACTCTCTTCGAAATTGAAAATTTTAATTCAATATATTTTACAGATTCTCCTGTTTAAATGTATACTGAATATTTAAGTTTATTGGTTTTTAAATTGAATTATACATTTTCTTAAAATTTCTAGAGTTCAGCAATTCTTTCAGATTTTTTTAATGTATTTAGGATGATTCAAATAAAAAAATGTCTTTGTGAATTTTATTTAGCAGCGTTTCTATTTTATTTTATTGCTGAATATTCCATTAAATTTCTAGGAATTTTCAGAAATATTTATTTCAGATTTCTAGAATTTTCTAAGAGATTCTCCTTTAACTTTTATTTTATTGCAGCATTTTCTGTGTCTTTTGTCACTGAAATTTGTATTTAATTTAAAATACATTTTCTCTAAATCGAAATTGTCTTTAAAATATTTTAGAATTATTCAGCAATTTTAGAATTTTCTGACAAAGGTTTTTCAAAATTAAAATTTTCTTCAATGGTTTTATTCTCCATTTTTTATAATCACTGAAATTAGTATTTAATTTTGTTCATTAATATTATATTTAAGTGTTTCCTCAAAATTTCTAGGACTTTCTTGGCAATTTTTTAACCAGTGTTTTAAATTTATAATCGTTTTATATGAAACACCTTGGACGATTAAAATATCCGGAGATGCTATCCACACAAATTTCTAGATAAGTTCTCTCATGATGTGCTCGTCTATAAGTTGAATATATTGGGATTTTGAATTTTAAAATAATAAAATTCCTAAGAAGGATCGTAAACAATACGTTTAACAACTATGCGTTGAGTGAAATTTAGACAAAGTCTGGTGTTCCTCAAGGATCAGATATAGGACTTATATTGTTTTTAATTTTTATTAATGACATAGCTGGCCGTTTTAGTTTTAATTCTTGCTTGCTGCATGCCGATGACCTAAAAATCTACGTCCATTGTAAAAAATTTGAAAAATGTAGCATTTATTTACAAAGATTTTAACTAACTTTAATATTGGTGCGTTAGCCATTACGTAATTATGGTCAAATGCAAATCTATTTTATATTCTAGGAGTAAAAATGCAATCACCTAAAATATTTTATTAATATTTCAAGAAACGTACGCATGAATGAAATCGATGATTTGGGAATTATATTTGATAAAACTATGTTTCTAACAAAATCCCTCAAATCTTGTCTACTTACTTCCAAATCTACTTTAATTTCCCAATTCAAATATAATATAATTTCTCTCAAATCTCCGTTAATTCCTCGACTCTTAAGAGTTTTCAATTTTGAAGCGTTTTTGAGAGATTAAAGATTTAGAGTTTTAAGAGCTTCTCTATCTCTAATGCCTCAGTTGTGCAGATTAAAAGTTTTATTTATGTCAAATCTTTCATTATTTCTCAACTCAGTTGGGTTTTTAAGACATTAAAGATTTAATCCTTTTAGTAAAATCCCTCAAATCCCTTCTTTTCCTTCATTCAAATCTGACTTTTAAGAATTTTCAAGAGAGAGGAAAGTCAAATATTTTTTATTTTTTCAAATTCCTTGTAACTTCATCAGATCCGAAGCGTTTTCAAGAGAAAAATGATTTAGAATTTTTAGCAAAATATCTCAAATATTCTGTAATTCCTCAATTCTGCAGATTAAAAGTTTTCAACAACATATCTAGAATGTTACAAATTTTTGCCAAATCTTTTATTATTTCTTAACTCTGATGGGTTTTCAAGAAATTAAAGATTTAATGTTTTTAATAAAATCCTCCAAACCTTTTCTTTTTTTTCTTAAAAATCGCATTTAGTTCCTCTACTCTAAAGAATTTTCAAAAGAGAAGAAATTTACGGTTTTTAACATAATTTTTCCTACATTTTCTAAATTTTTCTCAAATTCCTTGTTATTTTCTCAACTCTGAAGCATTTTCTAGAGATTTAAGATTTAGTGTTCTTAGCATAATCTCTCAAATATTCTCTAATTCCTCAATTGTGCAGTTTTAAAATTCCTCAAATCTTTTTTTCTCTTTCTTTCAAATCTCTTCTAATTAATTGACTCTCAAGGATTTTTAAAAGAAAAGAAATTTGCAGTTTTTAACATAATTTTTTTAATATTTTCTTTTTTTCTAATTTCCTTAACTCTGAAGCGTTATTAAGAAATTAGAGATTTAGATATGCAAATTAAATATTAAATTTAGTGAAACAAACCAAGTGAATTTTTTCAACAACCTATTATTAACACAATGTTTCATCAAGTGAAAAATGAGAATCAAATACAAGATATATTAAAATTTCTAGTTAATAATGATAATTATTATGAAAGATTTAAAGTTCTTAGCAAAGTTTCTAAAATCGTCTCCAATTCCTCAATTGGTCATATTAAAATTTTATAATAGCATACTTCAAATGTTTTGAAAATTCTGTTAAATCTCTTATTATTTCTCAACTCTGGTAAGTATTAAAAAAATTAAAAATTTAATCCTTTTAGTAAAATCCCTCAAATCTTTTCTTCTCTTACTTTCAAATCTCCAATAATTCCTCGACTCTGAAGGATTTTCAAAAGAGAAGAAATTTATAGTTTTTAACAAAATTTTTCAAATTTTTTCATATTTCCTAAACTCTGAAGCGTTTTAAAGAGAATACAGATTTTAATTTTTAAGCAAAATTTCTCAAATCTTCTCTAATTCTTCAATTGTAAACTGCACAAAAGTTTTCAACAACATACCTATTTTTTTTTCAAATTTCTGTCAAATCACTTATTGTTTCTCAACTCTGGTGAGTTTTTAAAAAAATTAAAGTTTTAGGCTTTTTAGTCAAATCTATCAAATCTTTTCTTCTCTTACTTTTAAATTTTCTCTAATTTCTCGACTCGCTTCAATAGAGAAGAAATTTACAGTTTTTAACAAAAATTTTCAATTATTTTCTAATTTTTATCAAATTTCTTGCAACTTTCTCATCTCTATGACGTTTTCATAGAGACCAAAAAGTTAGAGTTTGTAGCAAAATCTCTTAAATCTTCTCTAATTCTCTAATTGTGTACATTAAAGGTTTCCAAAAGTATGCCTCAAATGTTTTCAAATTTCTGTCAAATCTCTTATTTCTTCTCAACTGTGGTGTGTTTAAAAAAAATTTAAGATTTAATCTTTTTTGAAATTTACAGTTTTTAACGAATTTTTTTAATTATTTTCTAATTGTTCTCAAATTTCTAGAATTTTCTCAACTCTAAAGGGTTTTCAAGAGTAAAGGTTTAGAGTTCTTAGCAAAATTTCTCAAATCTTCTCTAATTCCTCAATTGGCCAGTTTACAAGTTTTCAACAACATACCTTAAATATTTTAAAATTTCTGTCAAATCTCTTATTATTTTTCAACTTGAGTTTTCAAAAAATTAAACAATAAAAAACAATCTTTTTAGTAAATTCCCTCGAATATTTTCTTTTCTTTCTTTCAAAAGTCCTTTAATTCCACGACTCTGAAGGACATTTAAATTTTTTCTCAAATTTCTTGTAATTTCCTCAATTCTGAATCGTTTTCAAAAAATCATAGATATGAGTTAAAATTTGTTATTTTTTTTTAATTAATCAATTGAGCAGATTAAAAGTTTTTAATAACACACCTTAAATGTTTTCAAACTTCTGTCAATTCTCTATTATTTCTTAACTCTGTAGGTTTTTAAGAAATTTAAGATTTAATATTTTTAATAAAATGCCTCAAATCTTTTCTTTTTTTCTTTAAAATCGCATCACCGACTTTGAAGAATTTTCAAGAGAGAAGAAAGTTAGAGTTTAGTAAATTTTTTTAAATATTTTTTATTTTTTTTTTCAAATTTCATGTAAATTCCTCAACTCTGAAGCGTTTTAGAGTTTAGAGTTAGCAAAATCTCTCAAATCTTCTCTAATTCTTCAAATCTCAACTTTAGTGAAATCTCTCAAATTTTGTAGAGTTCAAAAGATAAATGATTTTTAGTTTTCAAAATATTTTCTAAAATTTCTCAATTCTGGAGAGTTTTCAAGAGAATTTTTTTTAGCAAAATCTATCCTATTTTCTTACAAATATGTATTTTTTATAACTACGAAGATTTTTCATAAGCTTAGATAAGAAAGTGTTTACTAAAGTCTGTTAAATCTTTTCTAATTCCTCAAGAAAAATTTAATCCTTTCATTATTTCTTAACTCTGTTGGGTTTTCAAGAAATTAAAGATTTATTCTTTTAAGTAAAATTCCTTAAATCTATTGCTTCATTCAAATCTTGTTTAATTCCTTGACTTTGAAGAATTTTCAAGAGAGAAGAATATGTTTTTAACAAAAGTTTTCAAATATTTTCTATTTTTTCTCAAAATTCTTGTAGTTGCCTCAACTTTAAAGCGTTTTCAAGCGATTGAAATTTGGAGTTTTTAACAAAATCTCCCAAATCTTCCCTAATTCCTCAATTGTGAAGAATAAAAGTTTTTAACATTTTTCATAAGCTCAGATAAGAAATTGTTTATTAAAGTCTGTTAAATCTTTTCAAGACCTCAAGAAAAATAGAATCCTAAAATTATTTTTTGCTATTTTTTTCTAAATGTACTGTAACTTCTTAACATTGAAGAGTTTCCAAGAGATTTAGAGATTTAGAGATTTGGAGATTTAGAGATTTAGAGATTTAGAGATTTAGAGATTTAGAGATTTAGAGATTTAGAGATTTAGAGATTTAGAGATTTAGAGATTTAGAGATTTAGAGATTTAGAGATTTAGAGATTTAGAGATTTTTAATTCCTCAATTGTGAAGATTAAAAGTTTTTAACAACATTTTTCATAAGCTTAGATAAGAAATTGTTTATTAAAGTCTGTTGAATCTTTTCTAATACCTCAAGAAAAATAGAATCCTAAAATTATTTTTTGCTAATTTCTTCCAAATGTACTGTAACTTCTTAAGTTTGAAGAGTTTCCAAGAGATTAGAGATTTAGAGACTTAGAGATTTAGAGATTTAGAGATTTAGAGATTTAGAGATTTAGAGATTTAGAGATTTAGAGATTTAGAGATTTAGAGATTTAGAGATTTAGAGATTTAGAGATTTAGAGATTTAGAGATTTAGAGATTTAGAGATTTAGAGATTTAGAGATTTAGAGATTTAGAGATTTAGAGATTTTTTAGCAAAATGCTTGGACTTTTCTCTAAGTCTTTGCTTATGCGGAGTTTTCAATAGATAAGAGATTTAAAGTTTTTTTAGCAAATACCTTAGTTTGTTATTCATAACGTTCACCTTGTGAACGAAATGTACATTTATCGGTTAATAAAGAAGAGAAGTAAGGAATAAACTGTGTGTTATTTTCACCTTAAATATTGATGTTCAACTGACTCAGCTGATTTTTCATTCTCCTGTAAAGATTTTTCTGAAAAGTTTTTATCCAAGTTGTAAAAGTTTTTTTGTATTACTAGACCTCAAGGAAATCTGGTATTATCTTGAAATGCTACACTTTTTTATTAAATTACACTGCTTGTATTTTCCGAGTTCGATGCATGAGAAAGTAAAATTATTTCAACAGAAATTTATCTTTAATTAATTTCAAAAAAAAAATAAAATATGGATGTGTATCTGTAATTTAAACATCATTAAGATTTTCAACTGAAATTTTCATTATTTGGACATCAGTAGAGCTTTTTCTTGGACTGCTTTTTCAGTACTGAAAAAGCTGAGTAAAATTTTATTGGCTTATTATTAATAATTGTAATTATTTAAGGGCTAAAAATTAATAATTACTCTGCTTCCAAACCTTCAACGTCAAATTCTCCATTATCTACAAATCGATAGCCATTTAAAATATTTCTGTATTTTGTTAATACAATTATAACTGTAATATAAATTAGAAATGCACAATAGTTTTATTACAGCACAAGAGATGGTGGTAAAATCACTTAGATAAGGGTAGAAATAAATAATATATTAGATTTTTCATTATATGCTATTATATCATTATGTAGTTGGAATATATTAATTAATACAATAGTATTAATGATTTTATTAAATAATAGAATTAATCGTTATTACCGGCGACTTCCGGTTTTGTTCCGAAATAACGCCCGTTTCAGGCGCTGAATACTAGATGGCGCTAAAACATTTTCCGGGTGGATTTCACCGGAGTATTAAATCATCACTCCGACAGTAAAATGGACTTAGAAAAGCGGAGAAACCTAAATCACGATTACGATAGTGTACAGTTTATAAAATTATAAATCAACGCTTTTACGTGAACAATACACGTACTGTGCGCGCGCATTTTTTATTTTCCTTCCCTGTGATATATTGTATTGAATTTATTTTACATTGAATGCATCGGATCGGTGGAAAGTGGCGATTGTGATATAGAGGAGGAAGCGATTAATATCGCCGTCTGTAAATGCGCCTCGGACACGAACCTATCACAATGCGAAAAACGTTAAACGCCAATTTACCGCAAATAATAGAGGGAATAATACTAAATTAAATTGTCGTTGCATAATGTTTATCTATACGATGAGAGGTATTATGTCATAATTGATGAGGGAATATTCACAAGATTAAATTTTTATGAAATTAATTCTTAATTAAATTATTTGATGATAATATCGCATATTTATATGAATTTTAATTAAATATATGTACAAAAATACCTGGTTTGGTATTTTATAATATATAACGATTATTTCAAACTAGATGGCGCTGCGAACCATAAAATCAAGAGCACTTAGCGATGCAGCGGTAGTCTCCGGAAGTAACGTAACAGGATGCAACAAGGGTTTGCGATTATAACATATTTAGATGTGTATTTTAAGATTTTTTTTGTAATAACTTATTTTTAAGAAATCATTAAATTAAATCTGAAGGAAATTATTTGTTCCCATTAATGTTGCAACCGTTATTATAAAATAATTTAAGCTTAAAGTAAACCTCGAACGATAAACATAAGCACACCTGACAATGTGGATCGCAAGAATGTTATTCATAAAATGCACACTTATAATGAACACATCATTTATTAATCCGAGACTGGAATTCGCGATCCGGGTAAATAGAACGATAAAACAATGGAACCCGAGCCGGGGCACTAATGAATAGCATAAAATACGAGTAAATAGTTAAAATTACTCGGAAGGGAAATAATAACTCAGTTATACGCGGCGAGTGCAACGATTTATTTAATTCCACAAGGTAAAATTCTTCAGCGCCGGGGACATAGAAGAGAGCAATTTTTATAGGTGAGTTATTTACCGCGTGATTCACCGCGGAAGAGAAAACTGTGGGAAATAACCAGAACCACAACGAGAGGCTTTATTTATAAACTGACTTGTGGATTAACACGTATTTCTTGGTAGGTAATTCATTAATTTTGATTTGATGGAGTAATGTTGTGGCTTGTTTTATTGCCACATGCTTTTAATACGAATGTGTTATGAATTACATCTATTATTTACTTGAATTTTGTTTGTGGCTGAGAAAATTGTTTTCCTTATTTTTCTACAATCTTCTATGATACTTGGTGAAGGTGATTTCCTCTCTTTAAGATTTTGTCCTACTTGAAACAAGATGATAAATTTTCGAAAATAATAATAATAATAAACGCCTTTATTTGCTCACGAAATTGGGCGAAGTTTAGCTATTAAAGCTTCTCTACCACTAAACCCAAATGCTTTCCAATCACATCAACAATAGTTTTCTTTTCACCAAGATGGAAATATAGATATTTAATCTCCTGTATATAATTTATGTTTTCATTGACGTTATTACTAAATTAAGTAAAGGTCTATAAATTATAATAACTTCCAATATAATATATTACAAGAATTTTAGAAATCAACCAAGTTCAAAGATATAATATTTCGTGTTACGTTGAAGACGTTGTTATTACCCTTATAAATATTGAACAACGAAAATGTCCCGTCCGCGCATTTCGCAACCGTGTCGTCGTAAATCCATTGGAGAATCAATAAAGTAGATATGAAGGATTTATTGGGTTCGCATTAAAATAGCGAAGCGTGAAAATGCCTGCTGTTCCGGAATACTTTTGCTCTTTATTGTCTGCAGTTCCAAAGATATTTGCAAATGCAACGCTAATAAATCTATTATCTAAATGTACGTATTGTTATTTATGTCCCGACGTTGAGTATAAACAAACGCACGATCTTATTATTATGTGGTAATTATAATAACTCCCGCGGCGCTCGTTATATACTGCTCTTGGTCTTTTGCTCAAATACCTCGAATACTGATGAAAAGAATGTGTAAATATTACTGGATGATGTAAATTGATATGCAATTAAAATATATCAATTTATATTTATACTTAATCTTCGACAATTCTACTTTCAGGTGCAATATTATGATAATCCATACGCCCAAAGAGTTTTTCAAAAAGATCCTTAAAAAATTTAACATAATTTGTAAATGTAAATAATTGTCGAATCTTTTTTAAAATTAATTTAGTTTTGTGTTTTATAGTCCATTAATAATTGCCTCCTATAGAAGAAAAATATAACTTGATGAAACTTAGAATAAAGGTCATTTTCAACCACTCAAACTTACAAATTTAAATAATTGAGTCTACTTATAATTTACTTATGATAAAAACAAAGAAAATAACAAATGATTCTTGCCAATAGTCAAATGTTAAACGACAAATGTCAAATGTCAAATTACAAGTATCGAATGTTAAATGTCGAATGACGGATGTCACATATTGAATGTCAAATGTCAATTGTCAACTGCAAAAACAACTGTGAAATGTCTAAAGTAAAAAATAAATGTCAAGTTTCAAACTGCTAATCTAAAATGACAAATGATAAATTAGAAATATCAGATGAAAAAGAAACATAACAAGTGACAATTGACTAATTACAAAGAGGTTAAATGTACCTTGATCAATCAATTAGTTCACATAAACTTTAGACAGACAAACTGCCACATAATTAATAAAACTGTTAGAAAAGTACAGAAAGTCCCCTTCAAAAGAAGAAGAGGCTTCAGCCTAATGCGGAAGCTAAGGTGGCGAAGGAGGCCCCGACCAAACGTCCCAATGCTACCCAATACAGTTTCTATACAGCTGGTTGATTTTCATCCGCGATTTTGATCCAATTGAGCTGGTCATCTTCCACCATGCCCTCTGCAGGAATATGGGTGTTCCATCCAACATTGTTAAAGGCAAGGCTCGCTCAGCATTACTTATAAGGCGCAAGATATCCTACATAGCTTTAACACAGATTTATTCAAATGATAAGGTCAACTTCAACAAACTCGTGAAAGTTATCAAGACGAATTTCAATGAAAGAGCTGACGAAATCACACTTGACTGGGGAGGGAGGTGGAATTCTTTGATCAAAATTTCAGCACGTGTTGCCAAACTGGAGCACGCTTATGTCAAAAAGATGGCTAAGAAGCTGGGTTAAATTGCTGGCCTCTACTTATAACATCGTTACTATTATTTGTATAGACAGGATTTCAGTAATGTCTTAACCATGAAGCTAAACGTATCTTATCAAAAACTCTTCGAAGTGGTAGATGAATATAAGATTGATATGTTTATGAGAAACGTATGGGAACGTACGTAAATCGTCCTCGTTTGGAGTACTGCGCTGTTATTTGGTGTCCTTAAAAGCCAAGGATATATATCTGCTAGAGGGTGTACAGAAACGCTTTATAGGCATTTGTGTTTTATATTTAATATGACTGTTTCCTATGAACACATCTTATGCAATGTCGGATTAAGTCCGTTGGTGTTCCGGAGGCGTTAGTTTGATAGTAGATTTAGCTATAAGATCATTAATGGACGTTTGAACTGTCCAAAACTAAATCAATTACTTAATTATCATGTTCCTAGAAAAGTCACCCAAATTTAACTCGGACAAACTACAGCAAGTACTTTGGTGTGTCCAGGGTTGTCTTTGATTATATGTGACTATGGATGTATTGTAGATGGTAACCTTAGGGTACTTGTTTTGGTCATTGTACGAATAGGCGAATAGAAAATTCTTCGGCACACGGACACTATTGTACCACGTAGGTTAGGTCCGAGGAAGGCTTCAAGGATACATAATTTTTTTAACTTGAGTAAGGAGGATGATGTCTGTCAGTATGTTGTCAAGCGTACGCTCCCAGTTAAAGAAGAAAGGCAAGGCTCTTGAAAAGTTTAAATGTTTAAAGGTACCCAAGATTCAAAGTCTAATTACACCATCAATACCTCGACGCGAGGAATCATTTGGCCTTGAAAAAGAAGAGCTTGGAACGGAAGGACAAAGCTGACAACTACGCCAAATTGTTGGCCCAACATAAGAAGGTGCCTAAAGCTCATCGTCGGGAAGAATTGAAAAAGCGTCGTTTAGTCATATTGGACAAAGTGGGTGGTGTGTTAGCCTCCCGTCCATCAAACTTAGAAAGTCACCTCCTCGTTATTTTTTCTGCGTAACCGTATCACTAACTCCGAGGTTACAATCATCAAATACATCAAATGACAATAACAAATGTCAAGTGTCAAATATCAAATGTCAAATGTCAAATGTCAAATGTTAACTTTTTTGTTAGCAAATCGACAAATTATAAAGTTTTTACAAAATCTATTGTTATATCTAAAAAAACATTTAAAAATAATGGAAATAAATAATATCAAAAAATAGACAAATCATAAATGATAATAATTACAAAAAAAATATCATATTGCATTAATTCTGGACAACGAGTAATATTCATTATTTGCTCTTGTTTTTTAATTTGTATATGGAAGACATTGTAAAAAGTACAAAATAACAAAAGTCGAACGACTGAAAAGATAAAAGAAATAACAAATATGGGTGCCAATGTGACATATTGCAAAAGACAAATAATAAATATGAATTAACAAATGACTAATGACAACTCTGAAATGGCATGTACAGAAAAATGACAAGTTATTAATAAATATTGTTAGATTTATTACTTTATGTCATATGAGAGATAAAAGACAAATGATAAATGACAATTAAAAAAATGGAAAATGACAAATCACTCATGACAGATGGCAGATGATAAATAACAAATGACAAATGTCAAATTTCAACTCCCAAATGTCAAATATGAAATGTCACCTGTCAAATGTTAACTGTCAGATGTAAAATGTTAAATGTCAAATGTAATTTTCAAATGTCTAATTTCCAAAGTCAATTGCTTTATATTACATGGCAAATATTAAATGTTAAATGTTTAATGTCGAATGTCAAATTTAAAATATTAAATGTCAAATATCACAGGCCGTATGTCAAATGTCAAGCTTTAACTGCCAAATATCAAATTTTAATGTCAAACGACATATGTGAAAGTAAAATGTCAAGTACCAATGTTCAATCGTAAATTTTGACGCAAATTTCATTTTGTACATGTATATGACACCTTGAAAATAAAGAGATATTATTATTATTATTATCAATATAAAATGTCGAATTAGTAAAGTAAATTTCAAGTGTCAAACTACAAATAAATATATCAATAAATAGGTGCCAAATGTCAAATGACAAATGTCAGATCAAAAAAAAAAATAAGTGACAAATGACTAAATAAAAAATAATAATAGTAATATAGTTGTCATTAAATGATAGATGAAAAAGGAAAAATAAAAGTGACAAATGACTAAAGACTAATAACTAATAACAAATTAGAAATGGAAAATGGTAGATGACAAATGACAAATGACAAATGACAAATGACAAATGACAAAATGACAAAATGACAAAATGACAAAATGACAAAATGTCAAAATGACAAAATGATAAAATGTCAAAATGACAAAATGACAAATGACTAAATGACTAAATGACTAAATGACTAAATGACAAAATGACAAAATGACAAAATGACAAATGGCAAGTGGCAAGTGACTAATGACAAATGGCAAATGTATTTATATATTATTTATTAACGGATCATACAAATGACTAAAGACTAATAACTAATAACAAATTAGAAATGGAAAATGGTAGATGACAAATGACAAATGACAAATGACAAATGACAAATGACAAATGACAAATGACAAATGACAAAATGACAAAATGACAAAATGAATTAGGATTCATTAACTGTAAAGTTTACCGATGTGATCGCAATTGTGTTGCAACGTCTAAATCTCGTGGCGGTGGAGTTTTAGTTGCAGTATCTAATAGATACGCATCTTATGAAGTTCATAGTCACAGCAATCTCCATGAAGATTTGTATGTTTGCATTCACATCGGTAGCTGCAAAATTATACTCGGAGCTGTATATATACCACCTAACTCTGATTTAGCAGTTTATCAAAGTCACTGTGAGTCTGTGGAATCAATTTCTAACTCTAATAAGCTGTACATGTTCGGCGATTACAACTTGCCATCCGCATCTTGGATTAACGATGAATACGGTGTTAGAACTGATTCCACCTGTACTAAAACCTCCTTAGTATCCAACACTTTTGGTTATATTAACTCTCACCAACTAAATTGTGTTTATAATTCGAATTCAGTTATGTTAGATCTTATTTTTGCGCCATCTGAATTAGCATCCAATTTAAATCTCTCCGAGTCGACGTTCTCTATTTTACCCTGTGATGCCCACCACCCACCATTAGATATTAATATTAAATTAGAAACTTCACTTGACAATGTTTGGCTAGGTAATAAGGATGTTCTTGTTTACGATTTTAAGCGCGCGGATTATACATCAATCAACAATGCCCTTCTTAATGTGCGGTGGGATGCTATATTCGAGGGTTGCAGCATCGATGTCGCCTGCGATTTATTCTATTCCATTACTTTTGGGATAGTAGATCAATATGTACCTAAAATTAGTCCGGTCCGCAAGAAGACCTCGCGTTTCCCTAATTGGTTCAGTACTGATTTAAAAAGTCTTGTACTTTTAAAGAAACGATTACATAAATTATACAAATTATCTCGGTGCCCTTCAGATTACTCTAAATTTTCTATTATTCGTGACCAGTGCAAGAGGTTAACACAGGAATGCTATTCTAACCATATTCATAAGGTCGAAAATTCTATTAAAAGTAACCCAAAAGCCTTTTGGGGTTACGTTAATCATAAACGCAATTCCAATCATATTCCTTCGATCATTGTAGATGGTGACACAATTATTTCCACTGAAGAGGGAATAGTTGAACAATTTTCACTATATTTTGGAAGTATTTATCGACCTCCAACTATCACTAATCAAGCACATAATAGTCCGAACATGAACACTAATATTAATGAGTGCATTCCTCCTGTTCTAAAAATATCAGATGTTCTGAATGAGCTTCTTTCCTTGAAGGCTAATAACTGCCTTGGTCCTGATGGGCTGCCCGCAATTTTTCTTTATAACTGTGCTTTTGCACTTAGCCGTCCTTTATGGTTATTATAAAACCTATCTCTTTCCACGGGAACATTTCCCAAATGTTGGAAGAGCGCATTTATTACACCGATCCACAAATCTGGCGAAATAAAAGATGTTGGTAATTATAGGCCTATATCTATTCTATCTGTGGTACCTAAGATATTTGAAAAGTTACTTACTTCCCACTTAACTGCAATTTGTCAATCTTCAATCTCCATGCACCAACACGGCTTTAGAACAGGAAAATCGACTTCGACCAATCTTTTGGTTTATGAATCATTTATTGTCGATGCTTTCGCAGACAGTTGTCAGGTAGATTCTATCTACACAGACTTCTCGAAAGCGTTCGATACTGTTGATCAGATGATCTTGCTTGATAAATTGCGTTGTTTCGGTATTGACGGTATCCTATTGGACTGGCTAAAATCATATCTGACCGACAGGACTCAATATGTTCGTATTGGGAACTGTGTTTCTCGTCCTATTAATGTAACATCTGGTGTTCCGCAAGGTTCCCATCTAGGGCCCCTGCTCTTTAATATTTTTATTAATGATGTAGTGAACTGTTTTTCAAATGCAAAGTGCTTACTATTTGCGGACGACATGAAAATTTTTATGAAAGTTCGATCAATGGAAGATGCGTCATTACTCCATTCTGACTTACAGACATTTGGGCAGTGGTGTAATGAAAATAAGCTGGCACTTAACCTCAAAAAATGCAATGTGATAACCTTTTCTAGGCGTCAATCCACATTGCTATATGATTACTCTCTTCTCGGTGAACCTCTATCTCGAGTCAACTGCATTAAAGACCTTGGCGTTACCTTTAATACCACCTTAAACTTTTCTAATCATATATCTAATATCGTGGCCAAATCCTACCAGCTTTTGGGGTTTATTAAACGAAACGGGATAGATTTTCGTGACTATCGCACACTAGTCCTGCTTTATAACGCTCTTGTTCGCCCACAGCTGGAGTATTGTTCTAGTGTCTGGTCTCCATATACTAGTGTAGATATAGGAAAAATTGAGCAGGTCCAGAAGAAGTTTGTACGATTTTTATCATTTAAGTGTAATGTACCTTACAGCTATCAATATGGACTCTCGGCCTTCAAACTTACTAGTCTTGAAACAAGAAGGTTTAATTCAGATGTAATGCTTGTACACAAAATCGTTCAAAACAACATCGACTGTCCTGGCCTACTCAATTTAATGGGCATTTATGTACCTCCTCGCCGCTTACGTGATAACACCACATTTTATATTCCCTTTCAAAGGACAGATTATGCCCGGCACTCAGCCGCAACGCGAATTTTAAGAAACGCCAACGCAGTCGCCAATTTTGATTTTTTTGTTGACACTTTAAGTAGTTTGCGTCGGTTACTCAATAATTTGTAATATGTAAATCAGTAATTTTTAATTATTTATTCTTTGTTTAGTATTTAAGGATCGTTTGTACTTGTACTCTGTAAATGGCTTCCGTGAATAAATGTATTATTATTATTATTATTATTGTACAATGTTCACAGGAATATAGAAATATAATAAAAATTCACAAATAAAATAAAATTTGATAGATATAGTTATAAAACAATTTACGAACAACACAATACATGGTGAAAAGATGTAGAACATAATAAAGAGAATGGTTGCGACCGTTACTACGTGGTAATCCATACTTACACTGAATTGAAAAATTCACTATGTTTTAACCACAAATAATAATAATTTGTGGTTAAAACATAGTGAATTTTTCAATTCAGTGTATGTAGAACATAGTATATATAAATGACAAATGACAAAGGACAAAGGACAAAGGACAAAGGACAAAGGACAAAGGACAAATTACAAATAAAGAATGACAAATGACAAATGATTATTGACCAATGACAAATGACAAATGACAAATGACAAATGACAAATGACAAATGACAAATGACAAATGACAAATGACAAATGACAAATTACAAATTACAAATTACAAATGACAAATGACAAATTACAAATGACAAATGACAAATGACAAATGACAAATAATAAATGATCATTGACAAATTATAAATAATAAATTACTAATCATAAATCACTGATGACTAAAGACTAATATCTGACAAATATAAAATGACAAGTAACAAATGTTAAATGAAAAACGACTGGTTTATTCCCATTAAAACTTCATATTTGTTAATAAGAAATTTTAACAGCAATCAATTACAGTTGTCCTCAAAGGTTTACAAAAATATTATATAAATTCTTTCAGCAAAAAAAACATTTTGGAAATAAGACGATTTGCTGATTTTGTAAAATTATAAAAGGTTTAAAATATAAATAAATTAATAACAAATGACAATGGACAGCGTTTCTGCAAAAGTTCAGTAATTAATAGAAGCTAGTAGACAAATCAGAAATAATATAATTATAAAAAATATTTGAATACAAAAAATTAATAATATTGGACAAATTTACACTGAATTGAAAAATTCATTATGTTTTAAATAATTATTCATATATTTATTATTATATTTTCAATTCTGTGTAAGTATGGATTACCATTAGTAACGGTCGCAACCATTCTCTTTATTAAAAGTAAAAATATGACATTAGGAAAATAACAAATAACAAATGACAAATTCAAATTGACAAAACACAACAAATTACAAATAACATTTGATATATTACAAAATAAATAACAGATAATATATGTTATAAACATACAACAAATGACATTGGACCAATAACATATGACAATAAACATATAAAAAATGATATATGACAAACTACATAAACCAAACAAATAAATCATACGAACTGACCAAACACTATATTAGAAATTAAAGATAAAAATAAAAAAAATTGACAAATGACAAATGATAAATGACAAATGACAACAGATACATGATCAATGACAAATGACAAATGACAAATGACAAATGACAAATGACAAATGACAAATGACAAATGACAAATGACAAATGACAAATGACAAATGACAAATGACAAATGACAAGTGACAAATGGCAAAAGACAAACGACAAATGACAAAGTACAAATGACCAATAAGAATAAAAATTAACAAGGAACTAACGTTTACACTTAAAACTAATGTCTCATGATAAATTACAAATAACAAGTGCAAAATATAAAATGACAACTGGCTAAAATAACAATAATTTGTAGTTGTCATTACAGCGTTACTGAAATATTATAAAATTTATTTAATTAGAAAACATATTGAAAATCGTCAAATTATTGCTTATTCAAAATGAATCTATTATCAAAGTGGAAATAATTAAATAACAAAACACATTTTTTTAATAATGAAAAAATATAGATTTACAAAAAAAAATAATAATTTTGGATAAGTCCTTGAAAACAAATAGCGTTCGTTCCCTTCTTCGTGCTTTTAGATCTCTAAAAAATATTGTAAAAAGTTGAATAATTGTCAGTGATGAGATTGCTGTATAAATGACAAATGACAGAAAACATACAACACATGTCAAACCAAATAAAATACGCTCAGTTAAAAGTATTCCACTTATCCTGTAAATATTTTAGCTTTATACTTTTAATGTCGCTTTTATTTTCCCTATATGGAAGCATTTTTAGTATAGATGATTGGAATAATAAAATATTATATTTTAGCTTGAATTCATTTAATATGTGGGCTAGCTGGGAACCCCCCAAACTAGGGTGATTATAGCCTAGTTAATATTAGACTTATTTCTGTATTTTTTAGATATAAATTTTTTGAAGATTCAATACTAAAAATAGCTTTAGGCATAGGTTTAAAAAATGTTACCTCATATTAAAAAAAAAAACAGATGGAGAAAGTTAATGTAATGATTTCCTAATTAATTAGCATCAATTATTTCAGAAATATCATATTTATTTCAGCGATAATTACAATACTTGTCCGAAAACCCTTCTCGTGTGAGTAATTGGTAATTAATTACAGTCCACATTCGAACATGATTCCTAACAAATACCCGCAAAAGCAGAAGTTCTTCACACATATAATTATAAAAGAAGGTAAGCTATGCTATACCGTAATTTACACAAAAAAAATCAATTAGAAATAATTACGCACCGCAGAAAATCACGAACGTAATTTTAATTACATCGTAATTTATTAACGAAAAATTAAAACCTCGTTAACCATTTGAAAATGTAATTGGTGAAATTTTCGCCGCATTCAAAACGGAACGATTGTGATAATTTAAAAATGACTTAATTCCCTCAGACGTGAAATATATCCTTCTAGAGCTAGTCAAGTATAACTTAAAAACGTGTTGACGGCAAGAACTCTTTCACCTGTTTCCGACCTCTGACCCGGCCCGATGCCGGAAGACGTGGAGACGTAGGATTTATAAAGGCACGCTTAATTTCCATAAATTGCAAAGAGGCGGAATATTTTGACACCTTTTGTCCGCTGAATTTTTAACGAAATTCAATAACCGAAATTACACCGTGGGCCGGCCATAACGTATTCACTTGTTTCGCATAAAATATGTGCATTGTGTCGGTTTGTGAAAGTTGTTTAGATAATAATTTGTTTCACAAATTTTTCCACCTTTCCAACCATCGTTCAATTTTGCTGGAATTAATGAAGGCACGTTAGGGATTCTCGTTTGTGTGTGTGTGTGTGTGTTTGGGTGCGCGCGCGGCTTTCACGTACTTATTTTCAGAAAGGACGTGATTAAATCTTTATGGGATGTAATTTATTATAAACTGTTCTATTTAAGACCAATTTTCTCTTGTAAAAATTCTTTATTATACCGTGAGCTCGATATTACTACATATATAGATGTATGATAATCGTGGTAATAATTTTTAGCTAATTTTTAATAGGCAAGTAAATAACGTTTACACGTTTACTAAAATTTCCGATAGAGTTAATCACACTTAATTACAAGTAAATTACAAAAAAATCATATTTGGATAATTTAAAATTGAGTTTTCGTATAACTTGATTTAGGGTGTTCCACAGGGTACTTATTGGGGACGTATATGTTATATTGATGCAACCCCCATATTTGAATTTTGATGGGGAATTGTGATCAATTGAAGACATAAGTTAATATACTAAAATTATTTAAAATATTGAGTTTCCATTCTTTAGGGTAATGTATTAATTACAATATAAATATACGTTTACAATTTCTCTGCTACACACTTGATGGATAAGTATAATAGATACATTAATATGTAAAATGACAAGTTTTTTTTTAATTCAAATGTATCTAAATAAACGTGTAGGATGAGCTCGAAGTCATGCACATCTAAGAGCTTAACGAAGCCGTCTGTTCTCATTACAAACCGTAGATTAAAGTCCTTCCTTCCCTGCCACTCAGATAATAAACACAGCACACGTATGTAAATCTCTTCGTAGAAATATTTAGAATCGAATTAGCATACACGACCAGAGGCAACACGATTACCCTCCACGGAAAACTGTTCTCGATTGCCGATATTTCATACAGCGCGTGAAGATTGCTTATTACCTTATTTACCACTTCATTATATTTTTCGGTTTTTATTGCCCTCGAGGTCTTCCACTATGCATATACAAACTGTGTGAAATTCACGTTTGATATCTTTATGGGTGTTCAGAAGTGATGGATTAATTCCATGAAGAGATCTATTACATTCAAATCTGTGTTTATTAAAGATCAATTTCATAAAATCAGATTACCTTCTTAACACAATCCATTCGAATGATATCGAACAAGGAACATAAACAGGTACATGCAGTAGCATTATTGGCATTTCCAATATGCAGGAGATAAGATCTTACTTAATACGTGTACGACTTATTCCTTATCCGCTCGCTCTTCAATTCAAAAAGGCCCATTCGAACAGCAAACGGCGAAACGCGAACACATTTGCCACAATGTATTATAAATCTTCAAATGCATTCCAAAGATCGCAGCGGCAGATACAATTCCGAGATTGTTGGGGTTAAAGGGTACCCACTTGGAATCTGAATTATTTCAGTACTATTCATAACTTCAGAAACCGTATTGCTTGTAAATAATATTTTTTGTATTGATTAATCTAAATGAATGCTATTTAAGTCATTGTTTTGATTGAAGTCTTAATAATCAACACGATAATTAATCATAAAATCATTTATTAAAAAAAAACATGTCCTATTTATATTAAAGAATACACATGTACATGCCAATGAAATTTATTAATCAATTAATCAAGTGTTATGAGGCGAGAACAGGAGGAATCCGGCAATCTTTTTATTGCCATCTCTATATGGTGATCAGCAAGGACATGTCTTCGTTAATTAGAGCGATATATGCACGGTTTGACGCTTCCCTTCATCTACTTCAGATGGAGATTCATATCCGTGTTTGTTTATGGTGTTAATAGCATCCTTGTAATTAGCAACATGTAATGTAGTTGTTCAGTTTTTTTTAGAATTTAAATCAATCCTAATTTACTGCATACGCGTTTAATGACTGTAATATTGTAATTGATCAGCTGAAAGGAAGTAAAGTACTTAGTATTAATTAGTATGAAGGTTCGGGAAGGATCAAAGCAAAGGTAAATTAATTTCGAATAAAATAAATGTAAAAGATGCAATGAGAAACATTATTTACAACTATTTCTGCTACAATTAACCAACGAACAAGTTTTGATGTCCTATAGATAAGTACACTTCACCATAATTTATTAATATATAGATTTTATAATTAAATTCACTTAGTTTGTTTCACAACAATAATTAACCTATATATTAACATAATGTTTCACCAAGCGATTAATGAGAAACAAGTATATGTATTATTGGGTTAGGTCAAAATTATGCTAAATAAATTTTCATTGAGTTAGGTTAAGAATATGCTACGTTGATGCATAATTTATTGATCTGAATTACAGAACTATTTTTTGGAGTTGTCAAATTTTTATAATTATATCTGAAGAACTCTTTATTAGAGTTTAATTATTCCAGTTTAATTTTTTATAATTATATTTAAGGTTTGTATTGTTTTATCGATTTTTATTTCCATCACTAAATTTTTTAGGTTATGCAATTATTATCAGATAAAACTCACAACAGTAAAATATGGATGAATAAATAATTCATCATTTTTAAGTTATACAAATTTAATCAAAAATAACTCGTAAACTAAATATTTCAGTTCAATTAAATTTAACGTTTTTAAAAGATACATGAAATCTAAATCTAAATTTGTATAAGGGGTTTAATTTATAAATTTTATTAACCAATTGTGTTGATTTTTTTTGAACACCTTATATTAAGCAACTTAAAAATTTCATTAATATTCAAAAGCTTACAACTTTTTCCACGAGTATGCTTTTTTAAAATTAAATCAGTATAATAAAATATCTTCTGTTCTAAATAAATTTCATAATTTGTATCGATCTCGCAACATCCTTAATATTTTTTATTCAAATTTATTAGTAACAAAACATTTTTAGGTACTGCAATTTCATTTAAAAATAACATAGAATAAAAATTGTATAGATGAATCGGCTTTCATTATCTGGATAGATAATTAAATTAGGAATCAAAATTTACTTACGTAATTAAAATTGATCTTTTACTTTTCTAGTTATAACATTTTATATTACAAGCTTCGCATGCGATGAATTAAAATTTCCGATTCACCCGTATGCACTTTTAAACGCTTCCAACATTTTTCTTAAGTAAATTATGTTAAAACTTATAAATAAATCGATTAATAAATATAATTAAGAAAACAATTGATGAATGCTATAAATTTCGCAAAAGTATTTACATCTTTTTATTGAAATTTATTACCATCACAACATTTCTAGATTATGTCATTTCAATTGAATATAACTTATAATAGCAACAGCATAAATTAATCCAGCTTAATTAATTACATAGGTAATTTAATTGAGAATCAAAATCAGTTCACGCAATAAAAATTGAGCTTTTATTTCTACCGTTATAATATTTTACAATAAAATCTGCGTATGCGACAAATAACAATTTCCCATTAACGCGCGTGTACTTTTAAACGCTCAAAACTTTTATCTTAATTAAATAGTATTAAAAATTATAAATAAATCAAATAATACATTTAATTTAGAATATATTTCATTATTTACATAATTCTCAAAAAAGTCTTTTGATGTTTTGATTGAAATTTATTTCTAACACAACGTTTTTAGATTAAGAAATTTCTAATAAACATAACTCATAGTAGCAAAATCATAAATTAATCCAGTTTAAAATAATTGCATAAGTGTTTTAATTGGCAATCAAAATCAGTTCACAGAATGGAAATTAATCTTTTAGTTTTACGGTAATAACTTTTTACATTTAAAGCTGCGCCTGCGACAAATCAAATTTTCAATTGATGCGCGCGTTTAAGTTCAAATGCTTATAACCTTTTTCTTCATGAGATTTTGTTAAAAATTGTACATACATCAAATAGCATATTTAATTTTAAATATATATTCTACGATTTTCATCATTTTTGCAAAAGTTTTAATATCTTTTATTAGAATTTATTCCCAACACCACATTTCTTGTTTATGTAGTTTCAATTAAACATAACTTATAATCGAAAAATTGTACATTCATCTAATTTAATGAATTCGATAGGCAATTTAATTAATAATTATAGTCCGTTTACAAAATAAAAATAAAATATTTACTTTAACAGTTATATTATTTCATATCAAAAGTTTCGCATGCGACAAATTCAAATCTTTCATTTACGCGCGTGTATTTTTAAACGCTTACAATTTTTTTCTTAATATGATTTTGTTAAAAATTTTAAATGCATCAAGTAGCTTAATTGATTTAAAATATATTTCGAAATTTTTATCATTCTCGCAAAAGGCTTAATATTTTTTTATCCAACTTTATTCCGAAAGTAACGTTTTTAGGTTATGAAAATTTAATCAAACATAACTTTTAAGAGCAAGCTGGTATATTAATATAATTGATCTTATTCAATAGAAAATTTAATTTTGAATCAAAGTTCATGCATCTTCTTAAGATTAAACATTTACTCGTACTATTAAAGTATTTTATATTAAAAGCTGCGCATGCGACAAATTCAAATTTTTAATTCATGCGCGCGTTACGTTTAAACGCTTATAACTTTTTTCTTTGTAAGATGTTGTTAAAAATTATAAATGAATCTAATAGCACACTTAATTTCAAATATATTTTATGCTTTTTATTATTCTTGCAAAAGTTTCAATACCTTTTTATTGAAATTTATTCCAAACACAACCTTTCTAGATTATGTAAATTCAATTAAACATAACTCATAATAGAAATATCTTAGATTAATCTAGTTTAATCAATTGGATAAGCAATTTAATTGAGAATTATAATCCGTTGTAATAATAAAAATTGAATATTTACTTTAACGGTTATAATATTTGATATTAAAAGTTGCGCATGGGACAAATTTGAATTTTCTATTCAAGCGCGCGTTACGTTTAAAAGCTTATAACTTTTTTCTTCGTGAGATTTTGTTAAAAATTGTAGATGAATTAAATAGAGCATTTAATTTTCAATTCATTTTTCAATTTTCATCATGTTCGCAAAAGTTTAAATATCTTTTTATTACAATTTATTCCCAACACAACATTTCTAGATTATGTAATTTCAATTAAGCATAACTCACAATAAAAAAATCGTTAATTAGTCTACTTTAATTAATTAGATAGGCAATTTAATTAAGAATTATAATCCATTTACACAGTAAAAATTGAATATTTTCTTTAATGGTTATATTATTTGATATTAAAAGTTGCGCATGCGATAAATTCAAATATTACATTTAAAAGCTTATAACTTTTTTCTTCGTGAGATTTTGTTAAATCTTATACACTAATCAAATATTACATTTGATTTTAAATCTATTTTACCATTTTCATTATTCCCGTAAAAGTTTTAATATCTTTTTATTGAAATTTTTTCCCAACACAACGTTTCTCGATTTTGTAATTTCTATTAAACATAACTCATAATAGAAACATCGTAGATACATCTAGTTTAATCAAATAGTTAGGCAATTTAATTATAAATAAAACTCTGTTTACACAATAAATATCAAGTGTTTACTTTAACGGTTATAATGCTTTATATTAAAAGTTGCGCATGCGAAAAATTCGAAATTTCCATTCACGCACGTTTTATTTAAAGGCATATATTTTTTTTCTTATTAAGTTTTTCTTAAAAGTTATATATAAACCAAAGAGTGCGTTTAATTTAAAGTGATTTTATAATTTTAATTATTCTCACAAAAGGTTTAATTAATTTTTATTGAAATTTATTGCCTACACAATAATTTGAGTTTATGGAAATTAATCAAACATAACTTATAACATAAAAATCGTGTATTAACCTAATTAAATACATTCTATATGAAATTTTATTGCGAATCATAATTCGTTAACGTAGTTTAAATTAAGTAATTATTTCCACGGTGATAATATTTTATAAAAAGTGCTGCGCTTGCGACATAATCAAATATACTATTAATGTGCGTTTCCGTTCAAACTCTTACAACTTTTTTTTTCTAATGAGTTTTTATTAAAAAAATGATATAAATTTAATAACACATTTAATATAAAATATATTTTATGATTCCAACATTCTGGCTAAGGTCTTAATATCCTTTAATTTAAATTCATTCCCAATACAACGTTTTTAGGTTATGAAGTTTTAATCAAGCATAACTTGTAACAGTATAATAGTGTATTAACTTAATTATTATCATTAAATATTGAATTTAATGAAGATACCAAATCTGTATTTATAGATTAATAATATTTTTCACGCAAATTTATTCCCAGCACGAAAATTTTAGTATACGAAAACAATAAAACACTTATAACTATTAGTGACAAAAGTGTACAACAAATCAATTCAGGTTATTTAATACAGAATTTAATTTTGAATCGAAATCCGTTTACCGAATTAAAATTAACTTTTTAGTTTTACGGTTATAATTATTTTTATTAAAAGCTACGCAAGCGACAAATTCAAATTTCGTTTAAAAGCATATAACTTTGTTCTTAATAGGAGTTCATTAAAAATTGTTTATGAATCAAAAAATACATTTAATTCAAAACATATTTTTTGATTTTTGTCATACTCGAAAAAGTTTTAATAACGTTTAAATCAAATTTATTTCCAACATAAAAATTTTAGGTTATGAAAATTTCATCACGTTTAACTAATAATGCAAAAAGTATATATCAAATCAGTTTGATTTATTTGATAGAAAATTTAATTTTCAATCTAAATCCGTTCACGGAATTAAAATTAATCTTATAGTTTTACAGTTATACTATTTTATATAGGAAGCTGCACACTCGACAAATTACAAATAATCCAATAAGTTTGAACTCTTTAAATTTTTTTGTTAATGTGATTTTGTTAAAAAAATACATACTTTTCTTAATGACACTTTTAATTTTAAATACATTTTACTCTTTGAATCATTCTCGCAATTTTTTAATATCTTTTTATTTAAATTCAACGTTTTTAGGTTATACATTTTTAATCAAACGTAACTTATAACATCAGAACGATGTATTAACCTAATTTGATTAATTAGATAGATAATTTAATTTAGATTCTAAGCGCATTTATGAAATTAAAAATTATTATTTATTTTTACATATATATATTCGACAAACTCGAACGCATATTCAAGTTTTAAAGCTAATAACGTTTTTCTTAATAGGATTTTATTAAAATTTGTATACGAAGCAAATTAATAATTTGATTTTTATTATATTTTACAATTTTTATCATTCTCGCAAAAGTTTTAATGCCTTTTTATTGGAATTTATTCCCAGAACAAATTTTTTAGGTTATAAAAATTTCAGCAGGAATAACTAATAGCTGCATAAGTAAATATCAAACTAAATTATTTTATTCAATAGAAAATTTAATTCTAATTTGAAATCCGTCCACGGAATTAAAATTAAACTTCTAGTTTTACAGTTATAATATTTTATATAGAAAGCTGCGCATTCGACAAACTCAAACGCATATTTACGTTTCAAATCTTATAATTTTATTCTTAATAGGATTTTATTAAAATTTAAATATGAAACAAATAACACATTTTATTCTAAATATATTTTATAATTTGTATCATTCTAGCAAAAGTTTTAATGCCTTTTTTTTGGAATTTATTCCCAGCACAAAATTTTTAGGTCATAAAAATTTCATCACGTATAACTGAAAACCGCAAAAATAATTATTAAATTAAATTATTTCATTCAATAGATAATTTAATTTTGAATCGAAATCCTTTCATGGAATTAAAATTAAGCTTCTAGTTTTACATTTATGATATTTTATATAGAAAGCTGCACATGCGACAAACTCAAACTCAAACATATTTACGTTTCAAACTATATAACTTTTTTCTTAATAGGATTTTATTAAAATTTATATATGAAGCAATTAATATATTTAATTTAAAATCTACTTTATGATTTTTATCACTCTCGCAAAAGTTGTATCGCCTTTTTATTGAAATTTGTTCCCAGCACAAAATTTTTAGGTTATAAAAATTTCATCACGTATAACTAATAGCAACAAAAGTAAATATCAAATCGATATATTTTATTAAGTAGAAAATTTAATTTTGAACTGAAATCCGTTCACGGAATTAAAATATAACTTATAGTTTTATAGTTATAATATTTTATATAGAAAGCTGCGCATTTGACAAATTACTTAAAATTCATTCACGCGTGTTAAAGTTTGCACGCTTATAATTTCTTTCCTAATGGGATTATATGAAAAAACTGTAAATAAGTATAATAACACGTTTGATTTAAAATATATTGTATGATTTTTATTGTTATTGCAAAAGTAGTAATAAATTTTTATTCAAATTTATTCCCAACACAATATTTTTAGTTTATAAAATTTGAATCAAACATAACATAGGATAACAGAATCGTGCGTATATAAAAATGTGTTCATTCATTAGAGAATTTAATTGGCAATCAAAATATGTTTATGGAATCAAAATTGATGATTTATTTGTACGGTTATAATATTTTATACCGAAAGCTGTGCATTCGAAAAATTCAAATATTTTATTTACGCGTGTATAAGTTTGAACGGTTATAACTGTTTTTCCTATAAGGATTTAATTAAATATATACGAAGCAAATAATGCATTTTATTTAAAATATATTTTATCGTCCTGATGATTTTTGCAGGAATCTGAATACATTTTAATTCAAATTTATTCCCAACACTACGTTTTTAGGTTATAAAATTTTAATCAAACATAACTTTTCATAGCAAAATCATAAATTTATTTACTTCAATTTGTTAGATAGGCCATTTATTTATGAATCAAAATCTGTTTACTTTGAATAGATTGTGCTTTTATTTCAATAGTTATAATATTTGATATTAAAATCTGCACGTTTGATCAATTCAAATTTTCCAATTACGTGCGCGTCATTTAAACTCTTCTAACTTTTTTAAAAATAAGTTCATGTTGAAAAATTTATATTATTCAAAGGATGCATTTGATTTAAAATATACTTTACGAATTTTATTACCCTCGCGAATGTCCTAATATATTTTTATTCAAATTTATTCCCAACGAAATATTTTTAGGTTTTGAAAGTTTAATCAAACATAACATAAAATAGCAAAATCGTGTTTATTCAGAAATATATTCATTCAATAGAGAATTTAATTGTCAATTAAAATCCGTTTACGGAATTAAAATTAAATATTTATTTGTAAAGTTATAATATTTTATATCAAAAGCTGCGCATTCAGAAAATTGAAATACTGTATTTACGCGTGTGTATGTTTAAACGCATATATTTTCTTTCCTCAAAAGATTTATTTAAATTTTGTTCATGAAGCAAATAACACATTTTATTCTAAATATATTTTACTGTTTTCATCATTCTCGCAAAAGGTTTAATATCTTTTTATTCAATTTTATTCCCACCACAATATTTTTAGGTTATGAAATTTTAATTAAATATAACTTTTGATAGAAAAA
Organism: Ontholestes murinus; assembly: GCA_963969525.1. Classification (NCBI taxonomy): domain Eukaryota; kingdom Metazoa; phylum Arthropoda; class Insecta; order Coleoptera; family Staphylinidae; genus Ontholestes; species Ontholestes murinus. The sequence continues at coordinate 79,788,322 of OZ018389.1, read as the reverse complement.
TTGCAAATTAATCTAGTTTAATTGATTTAATAGACAATTTAATTATGAATCAAATTTACTTTACGTAATAACAATTATATATTTATTCCTACGGTTATAATATTTGGAATTAAAAGCTGCGCAAGCGAAAAATACAAATTTTCGAGTCAGGCGCGTGTTCTTTTAAATGCTTCTAACTTATTTCCTAATAAGTAGTTGTTAAAGATTGTATATTAATTAAATAGCACATTTTATTTAGAATCTATTTTATAATTTTTATCATTCTTCAAAAAGTCTTAATACCTATTTGATTAAATTTATTCGAAACATAACGTTTTTAGGTTATGAAATTTTAATCAAACATAACTTTTCATAGCAACATAATAAATTTATCCACTATCATTTTTTAGATAGGCCATTTATGTAAAAATCAATATCCGTTTACTGTAAATAGATTGTTCTATTATTTCTACGGTTATAATATTAGATATTAAAAGCTGCGCAAGCGACAAATTCAAATTTTCGATTCACGCGCTTTTAATTTTAAATGGTTCTAAGTTATTTCTTAGTATGATTTTATTCAAAATTGTATATGAGTCAAATAGCACATTTTATTAAGAATATATTTAATGATTTTTATCATTCTGAAAAATGTCTTAATATCTTTTAATTCAAATTTATTCCAAAAGCAATATTTTTAGGTTATAAAATTTTAATCAAACATAACATAGAATAATAAAATCTTCTATGTTCCAAAATTTATTCATTTAATAGATAATTTAATTCTAGATCAAAATCTGTACATAAGATTAAAACTTAAGATTTACTGCAATAGTTATAACATTTTAAATCGAAAGCTGCGCATTCGACAAATTCAAATATTTCATTCACGCGTGTAAAAGTTTGAAACCGTATAACTTTTTTCCTAATTTTAATTACTTAAAAATTCTAAATGGATCTAATAACGCTTTTTATTTGAAATATATTCTATGGTTTTTGTTATTCAAACAAAAGTCTTAATACATTTTAATTCAAATTTACTCCCAACACTACGTTTCTAGGTTATGGAACATAACTTGCTAAAACTAAATAGTATATTAAACTAGTTAAATCTGTTTGATAGACCATTTAATTAGGAATCAAAATTCAATTACATAATGAAAATTATGCATTTATTTCTACGGTTATTTCATGTGATATTTGAAGCTGCGACAAATTAAAATTTTCCATCCAAGCGAGTGTAGATTTAAACGCTTATAACTTTTTTCATAGTGAGATTTTGTTAAAAATTATATATAAATTTAATAACACGTTTCATTTTTAATAAACTGATCTTAAATAAATTAAAATTTAATCTTTATTCTAACAGTTATTAATAATTGTATCAAGATCTGTAAATTAGGCAAGTGTAGAAACAATATTGAACTGCAAAAAAATAGAACTTGTAACTTTTAAAATTATTAACATTGCTTTATATGTAAACAAAAAAATAAAACAAATCGTGTTTAATGTCTTGTGCGCTTTTTATTATTCGTGCTGAAGTTTTACTAATGTTTTTATAATTCTAATAAAATCACAACATTAAGTTATATACGTTTTAAAACCTGTATCTTCATTTTTGAATCGATTTTTTGTATAGAAAATACTTAATAATATAAAACAATTCCAAATTTTATTAGAAAATTCTGTTAATTTTATTAATGTGTTTATGTAAGTTTCGAATTTAATTTAAAACTCATGTCATCAAAGATATAATTGATTTAATTATGATAAAAAAACTCTATACTGATGCATAATATATTGAGATAAGTCAAGATAATGCGTGATTCCTTGCGGTAAGTCAACAATACGCTAATATTGATAGAGTCATAAGACTTTATGTTTGAAAATGGTACGTGCAGTTACCGAAACTTGAGTCACAAAAATAAGTTTCGTGTTATACAAACAAAGTTATTAGTGCGTTTCATTAGAGTCATAAGAGGCTACTATTGACTTTCTCTTATGTTTTAGAAATATACAGTAGATGGGATTTAATAAGATTAATAAATAAACATATAATAGATAAAGTAACTAACTACTCTGACCTTGAAATACTCTTCTGCGTTGATGAACAATGCGATGCGATGAAATAAACAGTTACATAAAACACAAAACATAATTTCACTTTCAAATAATGAATTTATATTTAAAAAAAAAATGATTATGTCGGTACGTTGTAATTACAGTGATTAGCACTTCACACTACATTCGTAATGGAGGCGTATAATTGTTGGTCGTAGAAAGGATTCCTCGCCAGCGTAACGGTACATTAATTTATTCCAATAATAAATCTGGTTTTATATTTAATTATCTCATACTAACTATCCTGTTGATTCTGATGCTAATGCCGCCTCGCGATATTTTTAGAATTAATGTAATGCTTCTGGTAATTCAATAATTATTTATTTATTCGACAAATAGTCCGCGGCTTTATTTGCATATATATAATTAACGAAATGCATTTTAATTATTTTTTTATTGCCTTCGAGATATCTCATATTCATATTTCTATGTGTAAGTGTTTGTGTGAGTGTGTGTGTGAGTATGGTGGGCACTGGTATTTCAGTATGTTTAATGCTCATTAACATAATGTATTAAAAATAGATGGAATTTCTATTCAGGTATATTTTATTAATACAAATTGCTTGGAAATACTTCCGCGGTTGTTAATATTAGAATAGATAAGTAACAAGAAACTCCTTATATACATTAGTATACACACACGAAAAAATATTTCTTAGAATAAGTAGGTTTCAATAAAGACTTAACTTAAGTCATTTAAATTCCGACCAATAGATGTCTACACTTGTATTTCTAACTAACTATCTTCAGTCTAATTATCTAACCTAATTACCATTTGATAGATCTTCAATCTAATTATCTAACCTAATTACCATTTGATAGAAGTTACTTCAATTATCATTTAGAAAAAAGTAAATGAATCGATTCAGAAGCCATCAACGAAAAACGGCCAAAATTGGCAAATCGTAAAGGCATGAAAACATAAGTTTAGTAACCCACCAGAAGTTGCTGGAGCTTGGATAGGATTTGATGGAACATACACCATACTCACCTGACCTTGCGCTGTCAGACTACAATTTGTTACTATCTTAGCAAAACTCTTTGAATGTTAAACAATTCAATTCAGACAATGGTGTCAAGCAGCTTCATTTTTTTTTTTTGCTGAGAAAGGCCGAAGTTATTTGAGAATCGCATCATGATTTAACCCGAAAGATGGTGAAAGGTCATCGAATAAAATATCAGAACTAAAAGATTTCTTTCTATAAAAAATCTTCTTTGATTATAATAGTTAAGAACTCTCTTCTCTTATCTCTGTTAATTTTAATTAATCAAAATAAGAACCAACTTTATTATTATATTAATTACATTACCATCAACACGAATTAATCGAATAAATTAGGTTACATCACTTAAATATTAGCGATTCATACCAAAACAAAAATGTATATTTATACCGTTGCGAAATCCTTTTTTTTTATTGAAGATTAATAACATCTTCATGATATTAATTTCCACAAAGAGCGCGCGCAGTTAATTAAATATCACATCAAAAAGTCACTTTTATAAATGACTTTATCAATTCAGCATTAATACGAATGGACACAAATTGTAAGCACAAAAAAAAAAATGATTATGGTGAATTCACCGCACTCACATATAAACCAAGCACATTAATCATCATCGTGCGTTACTAGAAAGCGAGTAAATTAAATATACCGAAGAAATTTATAATTATAGGAACCTGTTTTTCATTAAAATCGGTGATTATGCAAGGGAAATCGTAATTGAATATTCCCATTGTGTAATAATAACGTTATTTTTTTTAAGACTTGTTAACAATGAATAATCAATTTTGTAACATCTCAATTCGTTTGGGTTTCGACATTGATTTTTTTTTTCTTTGCGCGTATGTATTTTTTCGGATAACAAGATCGGTGTGGTATTTAGTGTCCAGTTTTGTATGGAAGAAGGTCAGTTAGTAATTAGGAATTATTGAGGTGCAAATGTTCTGACATTAAATTCTACAAATTATAGATTTTTTTTGTTGGTTATCGTCTGATCGATTCTGCATGTATTGTTCGGTTTTTATTACCCGTTTTTAACAAGAGTTGAGTAATTTTGAAAAAAGGAGGTCACTGAAAGTTACGAGGAACTAATTTCAACAAGTATTTCTTCATTATTTTAATGAATTAATGAAATAGTAGAAGATTAAAAATTTACATCTATAAAAAAATGAATTTAGGATTTAGAATTGCCAAACACATATAAAAATTATTCAATTTTGATTATCTAGAAGACGCTTTATATAATATTACCAGAAGCAAAATTGCTGCACTTCAAACTTCAAATAGATGTTTTTGCAAAATTTACATTTCTTCAATTAAAAAATTGTAAAAAGTGTAGTAATAGATAAATCGCTTGCAAAATCGCTGGAACTACTTAAAACTAATGTATCTTTGATATTCCAAAAGGAGAATTACGTATTTCAACCAGAAACAAAATAACGCCACTGCAAACTTGAAATACATGTTTTTGCAAAATTGACATTTCTTCATTTAAAAAATTGTAAAAAATCATAGTAATAAATAAATTGCTTGTAAAATCACTAAAACTACTAAAAAAGAATGCTTCTTTGATATTCCAAGAGGAAAATTATGTATTCCAATCAGAAACAAAATAACGTCACTCCAAACGTCAAATACAAGTTATTGCAAAATTTACATTTCTTCATTTGAAAAATTGTAAAAAATTATAGTAATAGATAAATTCCTTGCAAAATCGCTGAAAGTACTCAAAATTAATGTTTCTAAAAGGAAGATTATGTAATCCCACCAGAAATAAAATAGCGGCACTCCAAACTAGAAATACAAGTTTTCTCAAAATTTACATTTCTTCATTTAAAAAATTGTAAAAGATATATGAACAAATAAATCACTTACGAAGTCTCTGTAACTACTTGAAAAGTAAATTTTCTTTAATATTTCAAAAGATAGATTATATATTTCAACCAGAAACAAAATAGCGTCACTCCAAACTTCAAATGCATGCTTTTGTAAAATTTACATTTCTTCACTTAAACAATTGTAAAAAGTATAGGAACAAATAAATTCCTTGCAAAATCTCTCGAAATACTCAGAAATATTGTTTCTTTGATATTCCAAAAGAACGATTCTGTATTTCAACCAGAAACAAAATAGCGTCACTCCAAACTTTAAATACGTGTTTTGTAAAATTTACATTTCTTCATTTAAAAAATTGTAACAAATTAAAGTAATAGAAAAATGATTTGCAAAATCTCTAGAAACACTTTAAAATGATGTTTCTTTGATACTCCAAAAGGAACATTATGTAATCCAACCAGAAAAAAAACTATGTCACTCCAAACTTCAAATATAGGTTTTTGCAAAATTACATTTCTGCATTTAAAAAAATTGTAAAAAAATATAGTAACGGTTAAATTCCTTGTAAAACATCTGAAACTACTTAAAAATAATGTTCCTTTGATATTCCAAGAGGAAGATTATGTATTCCAAACGGAAACAAAATAGCGTCACTCCGAAATTCAAATACAACTTAATGCAAAAATTTCTTAATTTCAAAAATTATAAAACATATAGCAATAAATAAATTCTTTTCAAAATCCCTAGAACTACTTAAAAATAATGTTTCTTTGAAATTTCAGAAGGAGCATTATGTTATCCAACCAAAACCAAAATAGCTTCAATGCAAACTTCAAATCCACGTTTTTGCAAAATTTACACTTCTTCATTTAAAACATTGTAAAAAGTATAGTAATGAATAAATTCCTTGCAAAATCTCTGAAACTACTCAAAAATAATGTTTCTTTGATATTCCAGAAAAAAACATTATGTAATACAACCAGAAACAAAATAGCGTTACTCTAAATTTTAAATACGTGTTTTTGAACGATTTACATTTCTTCATTTAAAAAATTGTGCAAATAATAGAAAAATTATTTGCAAAATCTCTAGAAACACTTGAAAATTATGTTTTTTTGTTACTCCAGAAAAAACATTATGTAATCCAAGCAGAAAAAAATTGTGTCACTCCAAACTTTAAATATAGGTTTTTGCAAAATTTACATTTCTTCATTTAAAACATTGTAAAAAATATAGTAATTAATAAATTCCTTGCAAAATCTCTGAAACTACTCAAAAATAATGTTTCTTCGATATTAAAAAAAAAACATTATGTAATCCAAACAGAAACAAAATAGTGTTACTCCAAATTTCAAATACGTGTTTTTGCACAATTTACATTTCTTCATTTAAAAAATTGCAAAAATATTAATGTAATAGAAAAGTTATTTACCAAATCTCTAGAAACACTTGAAAATGATGTTCCTTTGATATTCCAGAAGGAACATTATGTAATCCAACCAGAAAAAAAATTGTGTCACTCCAAACTTTAAATATGGGTTTTTGCAAAATTTACATTTCTTCATTTAAAAAATTGTAAAAAATATAGTAATAAATAAATGCCTTGGAAAATCTCTGGAACTATTTAGAAATAATGTTTCTTTGATATTCCAAAAGAAATATTACGTGGTCCAACCAGAAAGAAAATAACGTCCCTCCAAACTTAAAATATATTTTTTGTAAAATTTAAATTTCTTCATTAAAAAAATCGTAAAAAATATTGTAGCAGATAAATTCCTTGCAAAATCTCTAGAACTACTCAAAAATATTGTTTCTTTGATATTTCAGAAGGAACATTATGTAATCCAACCAAAAACAAAATAGCTTCACTGCAAACTTCAAATCCACGTTTTTGCAAAATTTACATTTCTTCATTTAAAACATTGTAAAAAATATAGTAATAGCTAAATTCCTTGCAAAATCTCTGAAACTACTCAAAAATAATGTTTCTTCGATATTCCAAAAAAAAACATTATGTAATCCAACCAGAAACACAATAGCGTTACTCCAAATTTAAAATACGTGTTTTTGCACAATTTACATTTCTTCATTTAAAAAGTTGTGAAAATATTAAAGTAATAGAAAAATTATTCGCAAAATCTCTAGAAACACTTGAATATGATGTTTTTTGATACTTCAGAAGAAACATTATGTAATCCAAGCAGAAAAAAAAATGTGTCACTCCAAACTTCAAATATGGGTTTTTGCAAAATTTACATTTCTTTATTTAAAACGTAAAAAATATAGTAATAGATAAATTCCTTGCAAAATTTCTGAAACTACTCAAAAGTAATTTTTCTTTGATATTCCAGAAAAAAACATTATGTAATTCAACCAGAGAGAAAATGGCGTTACTCCAAATTTCAAATACGTGTTTTTGCAAAATTTACATTTCTTCATTTAAAAAATTGTAAAAATATTAAAGTAATAGAAAAATTATTTACAAAATCTCTAGAAACACTTGAAAATGATGTTTCTTTGATACTCCAGAAGGAACATTATGTAATTCAGCCAGAAAAAAATTGTGTCATTCCAAATTTTAAATATGGGTCTTTTCAAAATATACATTTCCTCATTTAATAAATTGTAAAAATATTAAAGTAATAGAAAAATTATTTACAAAATCTCTAGAAACACTTAAAAATGATGTTTCTTTGATACTCCAGAAGGAACATTATGTAATCCAACCAGAAAAAAAATGTGTCACTCCAAACTTTAAATATAGGTTATTGCAAAATTTACATTTCTTCGTTTAAAAAATTGTAAAAAACTGTAGTGATAAATAAATGCCTTGCAATATCTCTCGATCTACTTGGAAATAATGTTTCTTTGATATTCCAGAAGAAATATTACGTGGTCCAACCAGAAAGAAAAAAAAAACGTCCCTCCAAACTTAAAATATATTTTTTGTAAAATTTAAATTTCTTCATTTAAAAAATCGTAAAAAATATTGTAACAGATAAATTCCTTGCAAAATCACTAGAACTACTCAAAAATAATATTTCTTTGATATTCCAGAAGAAATATTACGTAATCTAACCAAAATGAAAATAACGTCACTCCAAACTTGAAATAAATTTTTTGGAAAATTTACATTTCTTAATTTAAAAAATTGTAAAAAAATATAGTGATAATAAATGCCTTGCAAAATCTCTGGAAGTACTTAAAAATAATATTTCTTTGATATTCCAGATGAAATATTACGTGATCCAACCAGAAACCAAATAACGTCACTCCAAACTTCAAATCCATGCTTTTGCAAAATTTACATTTTTTATTTAAAAAATTGTAAAAAATCATAGTAATAAATAAATTCATTACAAAATCTCTAGAACTACTCAAAAATAATGTTTCTTTGATATGCCATAAGTAACATTATGCAATCCCAACTATAAACAAAATGGCCGCACTCTAAACTTGAAACGTAGATTTTGGAAAACTTGCAGTTCGTAATTTAAAAAATTGTAAAAATTATTATAATTAAAAAATTTACTTTACAATCACTAAACGTACTCAAAAATAATGTATCTTTCAGTTTCTAGAAGAAGCTTTATATAATCCAACCAGATACAAAATCGCTACGCTCTAAACTTGAAATGTAGATTTTATAAAATCTCCATTTCTCAATTTAAAAAATTTGTAATACACAGACTAATTAAAAAATTATGTTTTAAAACAAGTAAACATACTCATAAATAATATAGTTTCAATATTCTAAAACCAATTTTATGAAAACCTATCAAAAGCAAAATATCGGCACTCCAAATATGAATTAAATTTTTTGTAAAAGTTGCATTGCGTAATTTAAATAATTGAAAAAAAAATGTAAGAATAAAAGAATCTGTTTCAAAATAGGTAAACATACATAAAACTAATGTAGTTTTAATATTTTACAAGAAACGTTTTTTAATCCAACTAAAAAAAATTAAAAATTGCACTTTACTTTTTGTAAAATTTGCATTTCGTGATAAAAAAAAGTGTGAAGATATTATTAATAAAGGATTTTACGTTTATATTAATTAAAAATTATCAGATATAATGTACTTTTTGTTTGCTAGAAGAAATTTTATGTAATCTAATCAAAAATCAAAATGGCCACACTTTATGGTAAACTTGAAATAAACTATATCCAAAAAATGAATTTTGTAATTTAAAAAATTGCAAAACAAATTTGTAACTAAATAATTTACTTCACAATCATTAATCATACTCCAAAATAATGTTTTTTTTATATACTAGAAGAAATTATATGTAAACTCACCAGAAACAAAATAGCTGCACTCTAAACTTAAAATTTATATTTCCTCATTTAAAAAATTGTAAAAAATATAGCAATGGTTAAATTCCTTGTAAAACCCCTGGAACTACTTAGAAATAATGTGTCTTTAATATTCCAAAAGAACAATTAACGCTATTAACAAAGTAGCGTCACTTCAAAAACATGTTTTGCAAAATTTACATTTCTTCATTCAAAAAATTATAAAAAATATACTAATAAATGAATTATTTGCAAAATCTCTCGAACTACTCAAAAATAATGTTTCTATGATATTCTAAAAGATGGTTTATGTATCCTAACCAAAAAACAAAATTGCGTAACTCCAAACTTCAATTACATGTTTTTGAAAAATTTACATTTCTTCATTTAAAAAATTGTAAAAAATATGTAAATTGAAAAATTCCATAAAAAATCTCTCAAACTTTTCAAAAATAATGTTTCTTTGATATTCCTATGGAAAGATTATGTATTCTAACCAGTAATGAAATTGCGTCACTAAAAGCTTCAAATAAAAGTTTTTGCAAAATTTACATTTTATCATTTAAAAAATTGTAAAAAATATAGTAAGAAATAAATTCCTTGCAAAATCTCTAGAACTATTTAGAAATAATGTTGCTTTGATATTCCAAAAGAAAGATTTTTTATTCGAACCATAAACAAAATAGCGTCAATCCAAACTTCAAATCCAAGCCTTTGCAAAATTTACATTCATTACATTAGATAATTGTAAAAAATATAGTAATAAATAAATTCATTGGAAAATCTCTAGAACTACTCAAAAATAAAGTTTCTTTGATATTCCATAAGAAGGATTATATATTCCAACCAGCAACAAAATGTGGTCGCTCCAAACTTAAAATATACTTTATGTAAAATTTGCATTTTGTGATCTAAAAAATTGTAAAGTAATTATTAAAAGAAGAATTTATGTTTAAAATTATTAAACATTATTATTAATAACACACTTTTGATTTTCTACAATTTTTTTTATGGAATCTATACAAAAACAAAATGGCTGCACTTCAAACTTGAATCTGAATAAATCCAAAAACTGCATTTTGTAATTTAAAAAATTGTGAAAAAATGTTGTATCTAAAGAATTTATTTTACTATCATTAAGCATACTTGGAAATAATGTTTCTTTTATATTCTAGAAGAAACTTTATGTAAACCCACCAGAAACAAAATAGCTGCGCTCTAAGTTTAAAATGGATTTTTGACAAAATTTGTATTTCGTAATTTAAAAAATTGTAAAAAATAAAGAAATTCACAAATTTATTCTACAATTGCTAGACATATTCCCAAATAATGTATATTTTATATTCGGGAAGAATTTTTATGTTATTCAAACCAGAAATAAAATGGCGGCACTCTAAACTTGAAATATAGTATTTGCAAAATTTGCATTTGGTAATTTAAATAACTGTAAATAAATATCGCTATGGAAGAATCGGTTTTTAAATCTTTAGATATATTTAAAAATTATGTATTTTTAATATTCCAGAAGAAACTTTTTCTAATTTAGTCAGAAAGCCTTAAATTGCACTTTAAACTTGAATTATAATTGTTGTGAAGTGTGCATTTCGTAACTTAAAAAATTATAAAAAGTTTAATCATTAAAGAATTAAGGTCTAAAATTATCTAACATACTTAAAACTAATATATCTTTTAATTTCTAAAATAAATTTTATGTAACTTAACCAGATTTAAAATAGCTGTACTCTAAACTTAAATTATAGTTTTAACAAAATTTGTATTTCGTAATTTAAAACATTTTAAGAAATATAGTAATTGAAGAATTTATTCTACAATTGCTAAGCATACTCTAAAATAGTGTATCTTTTATATTCTAGAAGAAATTTTATGTTATCCAACCAGAAATAAAATGGCGGCACTGTAAACTCGAAATATAGTATTTGCAAAATTTGCATTTCGTTATTTAAATAATTATAAAAAAATATCGCTATAAAAGAATCAGTTTAACAATGAGCAAGTATACTTAAAAATAATGTAATTTTGACATTCCATTAGAGACTTTATCTAATTAAACCAGAAAACCACAAATTACACTTTAAACTTGAATTATATTTTTTGTAGTGTTTGCATTTCGTAACTTAAAAAAATTGTAAAAATTTTATCATCAAAGAATTTTCGCCTAAAAATAATCGAGCATAATTAAAAATAATATATCTTTAAATTTCTAAAACAAACTTTATGAAATCCAACCCGTTTCAAAATGGCGAAACTCCAAACTTGATGTTGATTAAATCCAAAAATTGCATTTCGTAATTTATAGTATTGTAATAAATATAATAATAAAAGAATTAATTTTAAAATCGCTAAGCATACTTAGAAAGAATATATCTTTTATGTCCTAGAAAAATTATGTAACCAAACCAGAAATAAAATTGCAGCAGTCTAAACTTGAAGTATATTCATTAAAAAATTTGCAAATTAGTAATTTAAATAATTTAAAAAAATGTGGGATTACAAGAATCTGTTTTAAATTCAGTAAAAAATACTCATAAATGTCACTTTAAACATAAATTAATTTTTTTGTAAAGTTTGCATTTCGTAAATTAAAAAATTGTAAAAAACCTTAATAATTAAAGAATTTATCTTTAAAATAATTTATCTTTCAAAGAACGTATATTTAAATTTTTATTATAAATTTTGATTACATCCAAAAGTTGCATTTCGTTATTTAAAAAATTGGAAAAGAGTTCTCATAAAAGAATTTATGTTTAAGAAAAATGTAGCATACTTTAAAATAATGTACATTTTAATTTTTATTATAAATTTTACGTAATCCAACCAGAAACAAAATGGAGGCACAATTTTTTTAAAAATATTTGGAATAAAGAATTTACTTTACAATCGCTTAACATACACATTAATAATATATATTTCAGTTTCTGGAAGAAACTTGATATAATCCAACCAGATACAAAATGGCTAAACTCTAAACTTGAAATGTGTATAATCGAAATCTTGCAGTTCGTAATTCAAAATATTGTAAAAAATTATGTTGATTAAAAAATTTATTTTACAATTTTACAAGTAGCGTCAAAAATCTGTTTGATGGATTTAGAAACAGATGTACCAGGCCCTTCAAATGATGCTCAAAGAACTCCACGTAAAGCTCACCCGAAAATGTAGTTTGGCGTGTTTAGGTCGATTTCTGGAGACCGTATTATTGAATATGAATCCTAATTCATCGTTTATTAAACTGCTAAGAATTTCGCACTATTAGGTAAAACTACAAAAAAAAATTTCTTGAATCGTCGTAACAAAATTCCAGTGTTAAAAATCCAGATGCAAAATTGCTAAAAGGTTCCAATAAGGTTTTAGAACCCAAACTTCATTATGGTTTTTAGGAAGTGGATAATATGTGAAATCTTTATTGAGTAGTATAAAAAATCATCAACGAACAACAGCAGAAATCTAAAGGAAGTTACTTAAAACTTTTGAAATTTTCTAAAATTCTCACAACTTGGAAAATGTACTAAGCATTTCTGAATTTTTTTTAATCCTGGAAGTAAAAATGCGATCCAATTAAATTTTAAAAATCTGAATGAAAAATTGGCAAGGACTCGAATAAGATTTATTTCATGAAACTGCACTTTATATTCTTTCTTAAATATCTAGACACATAATCATCTCATCCAGTAAATTATCCGTTTTAATGTAATCGAACGTGCATCTGCCGATAAAAATTCCAGTGTTACATAATTACCACGAAAAATGCGGATGATGAATGTGCGACTTCTCATTTACCCCCAAGTGTTCGGTTCAAGTGTCATTAATTGCGCAAATGTTAAACGCCGCATATCCGCAAACAGTCCGTGTACCGCATAGCTTGACTCCGGTAAATGCTCAAGAACGAACGTACATAATGGACCACCTGCGGTCGCATGCAATATATTCGTATCATTTACTTTTATATGATATGCCACAGAATATATTGTTGCCTTAAGTGGAGGTGATCCTTATACGTAATACATATGAGTTATCTCTGATTGTTCATTCTGTAAACAATAATATGTTTTAATACAATTAATCTCTGGATGATTTTAAATTCCTCCATTATAAGAAAATAAAATTAAATATTTTAAAAACTGATATTTTTCGGAAATAAAAACAGGGGGATTATTATATGAGGATCGTCTAGGAGGCATCTTCTTCAACCCTTCAAGGTATTTCTCTTTTTCGTAGAGTTGATACATTTGCTCCCCAGCCTCTACTGGAAGTAGATCTTATTGTTTTGCTTATCGTTATCTCTTAGCCTAGATAATCTAATTCATTTAGCTATGCTACTTTTTCAATATTAGGCCTAAAATCTTCAATCTCTTCACTGGAAAGATGACGTTGTTGACTTGCTACTCCTGAAATCTGAAAACAACTTCGACAAGCCTCTAATTGCTTCTATTCCCCTGACTTTTGATCGCTTTTTGAAAGAAGTGTAGCTTTATTGTATATTATTATAAAAATATCTTTCTTAAAGTCACAGTATTTAGGCTTATATTTATCCTGGCATTACTTATAGATAATAAAGATTTATATAAATTTGCTTTTATATGAAGATCTAAATTGTATTAAATATATGAATGTAATTTAATTAAGGATTACTAACTGTATTTAAATTGGAAATTAAATATTCCAGAGTAATAGGATATCGCCAACATTATTTACATCCATCAATCAATAGCGTATTTCCCTTACGTTGTGGGTCGTGAGCGTGCGGATTTTTTTCTTTGCGTTTTCGGCATTACGCCCACGCACTTTTGCCCCCCTCGCCCCGCCGCCCCCCGCTCTCGTTCATTCATACGTTTTTGGGGGCGATATTGCGTAGGCCCGACGTACGGTACGCATCCCGGGCCAGCATCATCCCCCCTCACCCGGCGGCTCCTTATTTCCAGCATCACGTCCCGGGGACCGCGACGGTCTTCCTTTCCGCCCACACTCACCTGGCAACCCCAGCCGGGCACACGACGTCCCACGCGCCCCGTGACGTCACGAACGCAGGTTGTTGTTCCGCAAATTTCCTCACCTCGGGCCATCCGCTGTCGTCGCTAAGGGCCGTCAATTTCGGAAAAAAAGTTCGCATCATGTACTACAAATGCGCAGGTTTGAACTTGAACTTGTATCTGTATCGATTTTACCTTTCATCCGTTTAAACGTGAATGTTATTAGGGTAAATATCGTAGGTGTAGGTACAGATAAGCTTGTTTGTCAGATAAAAAAATATTTTAGAGTTTTCCATTCACTCTCTATTATCCTACATCTTTAAAGATATAAATATTTAACAATGATTTCTCTTAATTTACCTCACACCATATCTACTTGAATTTATTACCTTTAAAGTAATTTCTTCTACAACATTGTTCCTCAAGGATCTCTATTATACCCCATTCTGTACAATATTTCTGCCATGACATAATTTTTTTTTTTTTCGTTTACCTCCTTTTCCATGTTAATTGGACTTGCTTGCCAATTTTAATTGATTCTGCCATGAATAAATCGATTTTCTGTATTTGAAGATCTGTCATAAAATATTTGATAAAAGTAATCTGTCAATTATAATGTTATTATAAATTATTTTTCAATCATCAACTATCACTGACCATCTATTAACTGTCATTTGTCATTTATCAATTGTCATCTGGTAACTATTATCATACTTCTCAAAATATTAGAAAATTAAAATGTAATTAGCTCTTTCATCTCTGACATCTGCAATTATCATCTATTGCCTGTATGTATGTTATTGACAATTAAATTATCATCTCCAAACTATCATCTGCCCATTTTCAATTGTTATTTATTATCTGTCAATTGTCAACTGTCATATATTCATTGTAAACCGTCAAATGTCATTTATTAACAGTCAATTGAACACTGTTATATATTCTTGACACCTGTCAGATGTAATTTACCATTCTTCATAAGATATTATTGAAATTGAAATGTAATCCGTTGTTTCATATCTGAAATCTATCATAAAATATTTATATAACGCTATCACCTATTAAGTGAATGTATGTTACTGACATTTAAATTATCATCTATCAACTGTCATTTTCCATGGTCAATTGCCAACTGCCCGTTGTCAACTGTCATTTATTATCTGGCAATTTTCAACTGTCATATTCATTATTATCTGTCAAACGTCATTTATTATGTGTTAATAGTCATCTGTGATTAATCAATTGTCATTGTCATTCGTCAAATGTCATTTGTTATCTATCAATTGTCAACTGTCGTATGTTCATTATTATCTTTTAACTGTCATATGTTCTTGTCATTTGTCAAATGTCATTTATTATCTGTCAATTGTAATCTATCATCTGTTAGCTAGAATCATTATTTTTAAGACATTAAAGTATTGAAATATAACCCGTGGTTCAATTGTCTCCTTTTACGCGAATGTACGTTTCTGTCAACTATCATCTGCCAACTGTCAATTATCCATTTCAACAGCCATATGTCTATTGAATACTGTCATATATCAATTGTCATCTATTAACTGTCATTTATTATCTGGCAATTCTCGACTGTCATATTCATTATTATCTGTCAAATGGGATTTATTATGTGTTAATTGTCATCTGTCATATATTAATTGTCATTCGTTAAATGTCATTTGTTATCTGTCAATTGTCAACTGTCATATGTTCATTGTCATCCATCGACTGTCTCTATTATTTGTCAATTGCCATCTGTTATTTGTTATATGTTCTTGTCATCCGTCAAATGTCATTTATTATCTGTCAATTGTTATGTATCATCTGTTAGCTGTAATCAGTCTCTTTACGATATTAAAATATTGAAATATGATCCGTTGTTCAATTGTCACCTATTACGTGAATGTATGTTATTGACAACTATCATCTGCCAACTGTCAATTGTCCATTTCAACTGCAATATGTTTATTGTGTACTATCATATGCCAATTGTCATCTATCAACTATCATTTATTATCTGGCAATTCTCAACTGTCATATTCATTATTATCTGTCAAAAGGCATTTATTATGTATTAATTGTCATCTGTCATATATCAATTGTCATTTGTTATCTGTCAATTGTCAACTGTCATATGTTAATTGTCCTCTATCGAATGTCTCTATTATTAGTCAATTGCGATCTGTTAACTGTCATATATTCTTGTCATCAGTCAAATGTCATTTATTATCTGTCAATTGTCATCTATCATCTATCACCTGTTAGCTATAATCATTCTCTTTAAGATATTAAAATATTTAAATACAATCCATTGTTCAATTGTCTCCTATTACGCGAATGTACGTTTCTGACATCTATCATCTGCTGTCAATTGTCCATTTCAACTGTTATATGTCTATTGTATACTGTCATATGTCAATTGTGATCTATCAACTGTTATTTATTATCTGGCAATTCTCAACTGTCATATTCATTATTATCTGTCAAATGGCATTTATTATATGTTAATTGTCATCTGTCATATATCAATTGTCATTCGTCAAGTGTTATTTGTTATCTGTCAATTGTTAACTGTCATATGTTCATTGTCCTCTGTCGAATGCCTCATTTTTTTTGTCAATTTCCATCTGTTAACTGTCATATGTTCTTGTCATCTGTCAAATGTCATTTATTATCTGTCAATTGTTATCTATCATCTGTTAGCTCTAATCATTCTCTTTAAGATATTAAAATATTGAAATATAACCCGTTGTTCAATTGTCTCCTATTACGCGAATCTACGTTACTGACAACTATCATCTGCCAACTGTCAATTGTCCATTTCAACTGTCATATGTCTATTGTTTACTGTCATATGTCAATTGTCATCTATCAACTGTCATTTATTATCTGGCAATTCCCAACTGTCCTATTCATTATAATATGCCAAACGTCATTGATTATTTTTCACTTGTCCTCTGTCTAATCTTAATTGTCAAATGTTATTTTTTTATATGTCAATTGTCAACTGTCATATGTTTATTGTCATCTTTATTATCTGTCAATTGTCATCTGTTAAATACCATATGTTCTTGTCATCAGTCAAATGTCATTTATTATCTGTGAATTGTCATTTGAAATATATTGAAGCAAGTTTACCATTTCTGTCCCTTTTTGGGAAATCTGTCATTGTGACAACATAAGAAATTGCTGAAAAATTTTAGAATACTCAAAGAAAAGAATCAACAAAAATCTGAACAAATTTGGAAGAGGAATTTAAGGAGAATTCTCTGAATCGAAAAATTGGTTGAAATATGGACAACCAACAACAAAACGACAATTATTTTATTATTTCGTTCTTTAAAATATTACAAATCTTGAAAGTTCTGAGGAAATGCTAGAAAATTATAAAAATCTAGAAGATAAATTTATGGAAACTGTTTAAAACTAGCAGAAAAAAAATGGCTCGAAAACTGGACAACACTGGAAGGAAAAATGGTAATGATTTCGATAAACTTGAAAAAATTTCAGAAAACTCGATCAAAATTGTTAAACATTACAAGAAATTTTGATTAGAAATTGCTGAAAAGTTTAAAATCCTCGAAGAGATCATGCAACTAAATTGTGAGGAAATTTGGAAGATGAATTTATGGAAAATTCGCGATAATAATAAAATAGTTGGAAAATTGACAAACCTCGAAGAAAACTGATAAAATTTAAAAAATATAGGATCTAGAATATAAAAGAAAAAATATTGAAGATATTTATAATCACCGAAGGAGATTTTTGCAATTTTGAAGAAAAATTTTTGGAGAATTACAAAAAATAGATATAGCAAATTCTTGAAAATGGTTGAAGAAATGTGATGGATTTGAAGAAGATTCTTACAATTTGGAGGAGAAAATATTGAAAAAATTATATATGGAAGATATAAGATTTCTGGAAACTTCAAAGAAAATGGTTTTAATTAGGAAAAATCCTAGAGATAAATATTAAGGCAAAAAATATATTGAAAAAAAGTATCGAACTCGATGGAAAATTTTAAGTTTTAAAAAAAGAAATTGCTATCTATAAAAGTATATATAAAAAAAGACATTTGAAAGGAAGATTGTTAAAAATTTTAACAGTATCAGAAAAGATTTTTACAACTTCGAAGAGAAATTCGATTCTAGAATAAAAATTGCAGAAAATTCGAAAGAAGATCTCGTATGTTGAAAGAGAAAATGCTGGAGTCTTTCAGATTTCTCAAAGAAAAAGGATGCAGGTTTTTAGAATCTTGGAAAGAAATGTTGGAAATCTCAAAGAGATTATTTGTATTTCCTATTATATTTTTTAAGGACCTAGCTTCAATAATAGTTGTAAAATTATCCAACTATTGTTGAAGCTGACCTAAAGGTCCTTCAAGTATCCTTGGCTTACTTTAGATAACCTTAAATGACATATGGGTGACTAAAATAATACCAAACAACCATGATGATGGTTGCGACCGTTGCTTCGCTGCCTCCATTGTCTACTCTATCACTTGTCTACAAATTGCGACAACGGTATTACACTCAAATATAAATATCAAATAAAATCCTATAAACGTGGTAGGTGGTTTATTTTTAGGCTTTAGGGTGGATTTTAGGTGTTCCAAGGCATTGGAAACCGGAACGACAAATGATATCCTCAGAGAAATTTGAGGAACACAACTTTCCACCTCCAGAGCTCTAGAAAGCGCTGATTTTATGGATCCAAGTATCACAAGAAGTTTGAAGCCTATCAAGTCCTTATTAAAGCGTTTTAAAGATGGGAACATCGCATCATTCCATACTCGATTTGTACAAAGTCAGTAGGGTTTTCAGGTCAGAGCGCCACTAATGTTTTCAGAATGATTAACATTTTATGTCTAAAAACTTTCAACTAGTGAATATGAAGTTTCCAAAAAAGGTAAGAATAAATCGTTAGTCCTAGGTATTTAACTTACTGAACTTTAGGGATAGGATCATCTTCGAACCGTTATTGATAATTATAAGGATTTTTATTCTTGGTAAAGATTATATGTATATTTTTTGACTTTTGAGGGGAGAGAGAAAGGCTATGACAGTAAAGCCAGTCCGATATTTCTAAGAGGACACCATTTAAACGATAAAACAACGATTTTATTTTTTCCAGAGCAATGAAATACGACATTGTCTGCATATTGTTAAACGGTGCAGTAGGGTTTTAACAGATTCTACAGTTCTTGTACAAAAAAGGGTTCAGAATGGAATGTGTGATGTCCGAGGATTATTGTATGACTAGCCATTTTTCAAAAAGAAAGTTTTGCATTTTATTAAAGCCCATATTACACTAATAATCGAGTGAGGGATAATTAAGGAGAAACGTTTTCTGGATAAGGACTGAAAGTACAACTGAATCAAAATCAGTAGATGTATCCAAAAATGTTTTGTTTTGGGCAACTATATAGTTTTGAATTAGCAATTCAAACTTTTGAAAATAGGAGATTTAGGGTATATGGCGACAAGTGGTTGGAAAATTGTGTGAGGTATGAGAATTAAAACGTGTTTTAAGATGACCAGGTTAAAGGATTCGATGCTATCTTTTAGGATGTTACCTTCGGAATTTGAAAACATACCATCTGGCAGCTGAAGTCACCTACTAAGATCAAAGCAAAAATCTAATTACTAGCGTGACATTTACATAAACATACCTTTAAAAATATTGGCATCTCTCTGTACACATTATTACAACTACATTCTTGATATACCATAAACTCACCAGCATTACGTGGGCCGTATTTATTTATCCCTTGCAGCATTTAATTGATACTTCAGGACACGCACCTACATTAAAGTTAATTATTTCTGAAGCGGCAAGCAGCAATTCGATGTCGGACCCTGAAATAAAAGCTGTCAATGACGGTGCAGTTAATTCGCTTTCGACGACCCACGAAAACGTTTCGCGCAGGTGTCCGTGAAAGTTGCCTTACACACACACACACACACACAAACAAACAAGTTACATGTAAACAATTCCACACGCGAAATATGCTAAATTATGTCCCATAAACTGTTATGCACGTCTATATTTTAGTGTGTAACGGTTGTACGTTACAAAATTCATTAGAAAATCGAATGCACGTTTATTAATGTGGGACGTCGTTCCTTAAATAAACGTACGAAATTAATGCAATATACGATGGATTTATTATTTATAAAATGCAAATTTACGATCGTTTAAGCGTTTGATTTAAAGAATAAAAAAAGTATAATGACTCTCTGATTAATAAACAATATTTTTTTTATAAAGAGTAAAATCTGCATAAGTATACCTTAAATAAAAATTAATGAAAATATAATGCAGTTATGCAGTAATAATCAAAATTTTAAAATATATCGTAATTAGGAAATACAATAAGAAACTGCTTCTATGTTTACCATACTCTTGACCTACCGCAATAGTTTTATACGTCATAAATTATTAGCCTATATTATTTTAATCTAATTAATTAAACAAAATTGTATTTATTTATAACTGTGTTAAATTCATTAGATAGTAAACTTCGGATAACTCACAAATATTTATTTTAACCTATTGTGTTTTAAACTTGACGAAGTACTGACCTACCGCAATAAACTGTGTACGCTAAACCGATATATTGTAAGTGTTACATGTAAACGTTTTTATATTTTTCTTATTTTGTTTGTACTTGTAAATTTGTAATATGTATAAAAATGCTGATTTTTTTGGTGTAAATGAGATTTCCGTAAATAAAAAATGAAATCAAACGACTCAATTCGTTGAGATTGCAATGGCGACTACTAATAGAGAACCAAATCATCAATAAGACTGTGTACTGTGGTCAATTAGACAAAATGAAATAAAGCCATCAATGAAAAGCTTACTAAACTGTGTAGTGATCTAAAATATCTACTTCCTAAGTTAATATCAACCTTATTAATGATGTAAATTAGGACTGCACCATCATAATATGCTTGTTGTTGTGATGGGTTAAGAGTACACTCGACCATAACGTGTAAAAATTGTAATAGAAATGGATGGTGATAGATTTCAATCTAGCCAATTTAAAAGTGATTTAAGAAAAGTGTATTACAACAGATTGAAGAAATCACGGTGAAAGGAAAACCGTAGAAGTATTCCAATTAGTGATAATCTAAAGATTTAGGAAGCTACAAGAAAAATTAGTTGTATTTTTAAAAAGGTAAATAAGGAATTGGAAAATCTGAAAGTTTTTTATCCATTTTATACAGGATTAGCAGTGATAAATATTTCAAGTAAAAAAACTAACAATATTAAATATGCATCATTATAAGTTTTAAAAAAATCACTTAAGCGATCATAAATAATTTATAAAAATCGATTGCACATTCTCCCTAATTGAATTCTACAATGCGGCGGCACCGATTCAAATTAAAAAATTTAAATTTAAAATGCGTCCCATTGTCTTTTACGGTCCCGGTGTCCACCTTTCATCGGTTCGCATTGAAATTTTATCGACAGGTTCCCGAACGCGGCTACCGACAACTGACAAAACCCACACGCAAATCCGACACAGCATAACAAGTTCCAGATTATGAATGGACGAACGTAATGAGAATCGCTTTATATAACGGTAGTAAGTGAATTCAGGTGCGAAATCCGTGTTTACGCAACGGGAGGGGAAAATTGTGGACATTGTAGTATTACACACACTACGCCGGACGTCATCCGATGCGCAGATCTGCAATTGTGTAACGACTGCGTCAGGTTTTCATGAATGAACTGGAAATAGTCGGAATGTGTCTTCGGCAGAGTGTTTGATTTATACAATCGCTAGGACCGAAAGAGGAACAATTCCTTGAAGTAGCGGTACGTCAAGGGTTTAGAAATTGGTTTCGAATACGTCAAAACTTTACGTAAACGTGATTGTGGAGGATTTCATATCGTATTATGTTATTTCGAGTAAATCCATCTAGATTATCTTTTCGAAAATATTAGGACATTTTTTAAAACGAAAGATAAATATGTTCTAACCTATTAAACCAATTTTTTGATATGCTTTAGGCGTTATCATAAGATTAGATTCGTTTTATACTCTTGGCTTTGTATTAAGATGATAGTTAGAAGGTACCATCAACGCAAAGTTAATAATAACATTGTTGCACATTATTTTCTACTAGAAAGTAAAAATCAATCAAAGTTGATACTTGTTGAGCTACCCTCTTGATGGAAATAGATATGTAATTTTGGTGAAGAAAAACACTTATGTTCCATATTGTTACTTTTATTTTCAGTTTCCTGACACGTGTTTCGATCATACTCGATCATTTTCAAAGGTTAGAGTTTAAAAGTAACAATATGGAACATAACAAGTGTTTTTCTTCACCAAAAAAACTTCAATCAAAGTCGTTTCGCAAATTAAACACGATTTTCACATTGTTCCAAAATCTTATCAGTTTTAATGTTAGTCTTAAAGTACTAATGACCTTAACATTAATAACTGACCAGAGAATATTAATAGCTCAGGCTTTAACTTTATGATACTTCTTGGAAATTTAAACAAAAACGCTTAGTTTAAGTGTGAGAAGACTTTAATGTAGAATCTATGATTTTTACTTTAAAAAGACTCCTCGTATAAGAATTTCTTATGAAATTTCTTAAACATCCTATATTTTCTTTGATTGTTCACAACTTAAGTAAAAACTCTCCGGCCTTGTAAAGTCATCACGTTATTATTAATATTACGCAGTAACGAATGTGCGAATTTTCTAAACAACCATTATTCAATCTGCACCACACATCGTGTGTAATTGTAGTAAAACAATGTGCTCGACACATGTAGGCACAGTTATGTTAATATTCATATGTGTTAAATTTGTCGGCAGCGGCATTGCTCTTACATTCTCATTGAATAATTCATTGAAAATCGGTTTGCTTAAATTAGTGCTTGGCAAAAAAAATAGTAATAGAAAATTGTTACGTTCTACCCACACAACACAATTAATAAATACGAAAATTATTTTAAAGGCAATAAATAAACATGAAAATTCTAATTAGGTTTTATTATACACTATTGTAAATTTAAAAAAAACACGTAATAATAATGACAATAATCTTTACATTCATTGATTAAATGAGATGTTTACCTGAATGGATTTTTTTTTTTAATTCTTGCTAGCTTGCTTAAGTCTTAAGCTTCACACATGCCCGTTGTGGTTCAAGTAAAAGCAAAAGTGCGAATCCGGCGGTAAACTGTTCGCATTCCAATCGGTCTTCCATGCTCTTCATACCTCTGGTTTGAAAAGACCTGGTGGTGGAGCAACGATCTCTTAAAGCCAAGAGTCGCAAACGCCAATCTGCAAGCTCTGTGGTTCTCCAACGTGGTCCTGTACCTCTAGCTCTTCTTGTTCGACCTTCTTGATCCCATGCCCGAGAACATCTTACTATAGTATCTAAACTTATATGCACTCTGTCCCTAATTTCTGGGAAAGAATGTCCAGCCTCTCTAAGTCCCACTATTCGCCTTCTATCAAACTCAGAAAGTTGATGAAAATTTGCCCGTCTTTGCACCCTAGGCATTGTAAAAGATAACAACAAAACCGCACTCAGTAAATCTAAAATCTTTACTACAACAAAAATGTTTAATATCATCTAGTGCACCAATAAATAATAATAAGTTGAATAAAAAACTTTATTTGACACAGCTGAATTTTGAATCGATTTTTCTTTTCACCAAGATACATTTTTTATAATAAAATGATTTATACTGGGTGTTCGGATTTCTATGCCACTTAGTATATTAAAACCCCAACACTTTCACTATCACTACCATCATAATCCGACGATGCAACAGAAATTCGGCCCCAAAAACCGCAGCATCCGACATACTTGACCCACATAACCACCGTCTCGTACCTGTAGGATGTGTTTAAATTTTTAAATTATAGCCTGCATATCGCCTGCATCAATTCATCATAAAAAATAATTACCACTCTGTCATGTCGGTTTAGATACGATCCCCGTGTTTTGCACCAATTGCTCCTTGCTCAACGTTGCACAACTAAGGAGAGCGAGAGATGAAAGAGAGGAGAGGAGAGAAAAAAAAACGGAATTACATGTACGCTAGTGTGAACCACGTGTGAATCTGATTATTTGATACGAAGTCGTGTCTTGTCGTGTTTTTGCAATTCAATTAAAAGGGCAAACACAATTGCCTAATCATGTGCGTTGGTTTTTTTTTTTCTATCGCGGTGATTATTTTATAATTTATATAATCATGGTGGATTTTTCTTCGAATTTGATGCTTTCACACATGTAAAAATTAAAGAACTCATAAACAGATTTCATTTTTACTTTCCCTATACTGATATAGGGTTAGTATTGGTTTCGTGAATTTTTTTAACGGAAATTTGATGTCCCCCGACTCCATTCCACTGATTTATGGAAAAAGGCTAATCTTAATAATTTGCTCAATTTTGAATTCTTTACAATCACTTCTAATAGTTAATAAGCAATTGGCAAAAATGATCAAAATTATTATGTTAATAACTTTATAAGAAACACATTTTAATAAAACTTTAATTTAAATTTAATTGAATTTCCAGTGTCAATAATTCTTTTGAGTCAAGATACACTTTCAAACAGATTAGTATATTTCTCAGCTGTTCGTAATTCAAAAACATTCGATTTTGTTTGGGTTTTTCAGAGTTGTCGGCAGTCTGAGACTGCATTAATTCGCCAATTTATCCTTCCACTATTTTTTGTTGAGTTGCAATGGGATTTGTCATCTTGTGGTGTAGTAGTGATTGCAAATGCTCCACTGTTTCCTCTAAACTTACGATTTTCTCAGCTTGAAAAGTTCTATTTTTCATTTTCACTTTGCAGTTTGGTTACTAGGGTGTGCAGTAGTTCAATTTCACGTTTCACGTTTTACACCTCAAAATCCAATGGTGCTAGAGTGTATTTTTTGACATGCGGGATGTAAAACCTTTTACAGGAACAAATTTTACCCGAAGAAACAGTTTAGCCACATTTCCCACCACACTTTTTTTATTTTGCTTAGACTTTTCAGAGACATCCACACCGTCCGCCATGTTTATTATCAAGTTTAATAAACGACGCATTAAACCCGTGGTGAAACATCTTTCAACATGAAGATTAATTAGTTTGGGTGACGCTTTACTTGCAGTATTGATAAGAGTTTCTCTTGATTTTGTCGAGGATGTTGTGGTGCAAGCTGATGAGGTTGATAGAGGAGAAGATTTAGTAGAAGGGTGGTTTAAGCACAAGTGTTTTATTATTAACTGAATTATTCACAATCCTGGTTGCTATATTTTTAAAAGCTGAGAAACCCATCATAAGAGTATCAGATATTTTGACTACATCGTCATTTACTCAGAAAGCTGACTGTACTACTACGGGTAAAGGAGTTTCCTCACTAAAACGAACTCCTTCACGTTACAATCTTCATTTACTCGAATTGGTTTTAGTGGGGGCGAGATGGAGGTTGCATACTAATGCTCAAATATCTTTCGATTTCTTGATATGTCATATAACGATCTTCTTCAATTAGTTTTCGTACACCATCGATATTTTCCGGCACAACGACCGATTTTGGACGATAGTGTCGAGAATGTAGTGGATTATCCTAATGGGGTTACTGACGGATTATTTAGTGGGAGAGTAGATTAAGCAGAACAGTTTAATTAACTAAATTTTTCAAACTCCTAGGTGCTAAACCTTTAACCCAAGATCAATCTTATCTGATAAGTTTGCTGCATATATATTATTGAGAAAAATTGTACAGACTGCAAAAGCTGCACTGAGCTTATATTATGCTACAGTTGCCTCATCCTCTAGTAATATTTCTTCAGTTCTATTACTCTTGCTAAATCAACTTGAGTAATTGTTGAAAACCCAGACTTGATCATAAAAGTATCAGATATTTTAACTACATCGTTATTTCTGTTGGAATTTCTGTTGAAATCATCGTCTTTTATTTGGATAGTTGATTGTGCTACAACAGGCGAAGGAGTTTTTTACTGAGGGGTGGATGGAAAACAAAATGGCGACACTTGGAACTGAATTGATGAAAATGGGAATTACATTCTGAGATTTGAAAATTTGTTAAAGAGCAACGCCAAGTAGAAATAGTTTCAAAATCTCTAAACCTTATCACAAAAACCTAATTTATGTGAAAACGTTAAAACAAATGAAATACCGCAATGGAAAACAAAATGGTTACAGTCGAAACTGAATTGATGGAAATGGGAATTGCATTCAGAGATTTGAAAATTTATTGAAGAACAACTCTAAGTAGAAGAAGTATCAAAATCCTTAAACATCATCACAAAAACCTAGTTTATGTAAAAACGTTAAAACAATTGAAAAACCGTGATGGAAAACTAAATGGCGTCACTCGAAACTGAATTGATGGAAATGGGTATTACATTCTGAGATTTGAAAATTTGTTAAAGAGCAACTCTAAGTAGAAATAGTTTCAAAATCCTTAAACGTCATCACAAAAACCTAGTTTATGTGAAAACGTTAAAACAATTGAAAAACCGTGATGGAAAACAAAATAGCGACACTCGGAACTGAATTCATGGAAATGGGAATTGCATTCTGAGATTTGAATTTTTTTTAAAGAGCAACTCTAAGTAGAAATAATTTCAAAATCTTTAAACGTCATCACAAAAACCTAATTTATGTAAAAACGTTAAAACAAATGAAATGCCGCGATGGAAAACAAAATGGCGACACTCGGAACTGAATTGATGGAAATGGGAATTGCATTCAGAGATTTGAAAATTTATTAAAGAACAACTCTAAGTAGAAATAGTATCAAAATCCTTAAACGTCATCACAAAAACCTAGTTTGTGTGAAAACGTTAAAACAATTGAAAAACCGTGATGGAAAACAAAATGGCGAACTGAATTCATGGAAATGGGAATTGCATTCTGAGATTTGAAATTTTTTTAAAGAGCACAGCCAAGTAGAAATAGTTTCAAAATCTCTAAACCTTATCACAAAAACCTAATTTATGTGAAAACGTTAAAACAAATGAAATACCGTGATGGAAAACAGAATGGCGACACTCCGAACTGAATTGATGGAAATAGGAATTGCATTCTGAGATTGGAAAATTTGTTTGTGTGCCTTCCAACTCCTTCGTCAGTTGTAGCATAATCAGCTATTCAAGTAAATGAAGATGACTATTAGCTGCCGGTAGTAAACAAACTAAATTCGTTATACATTTACTATTAAAACCAAGATAATATCAGCTAGTTCTCAATCACAAACCATAACTGCATGAGTGCTGGTTATAATCAGTTTGCAATCAATTCAAATTGAAAAAAATTGGCGTTTCAGATAGCAGTTCTGCATACAAGATGACCAAAATTCAGCATGCCAACGAATTTACATTATCTCTTTAAGTAGATTCAAATGAAAATATTAATTAAACCTTCCCAAAAATGTACACCAAAAACCTTCCTCTTAATTGAAAAGGTTTATGAATCTAAATTTTATAATCGTATTGACGATGAACCATCTACAAAATACTGCTTGCGCAGTAAATTATGTCTATTCCACAAGTATCTTATTAATGTAGTTCATCTAGAAAATACTGCTCGCGCAGTACTTTTTATAATCGAACATTCGTCACTGCGCAAGCAGTATTTTGCAATTAATTTAAGTCAATATATATTATCCGCAAACATTAGCAATAGTTGATTGTGTTACAATTGGTAAAGGAGTTTTAGAGTGGGGTGCACACCTTCCAACTCCTTTGCCCGTTGTAGCACAATAAGCTATTTAAATAAATAACAATGACTATTAGCTGCAAACAAACTGAATTCATTATGTTCTTACGACTAAAACCAGGACAATATCAGCTGGTTCTCAATCTCAAACCATAACTTCAAGAGTGCTAGTTATAATCAGTTTGCAATCCATTAATATTATAATTTGCGTTTCAGATGGCAGTTCTGCACACAAAATGACTAAAGTTTACATCATCTCTTTGAGCAGATTAAAATCAAAATTTAATTGTGAAATTCAAACTTCCTAGAAATGTACACCAAACCTTCCTCTTAATTGAATAGGTTTATGAATCTAAATTTTATAATCGTATTGATGATGATCCATCTATAAAATACTGCTTGCGCAGTGATTAATGTCTTATCAACAAGTATCTTATTGGTGTAAATCATCTGGAAAATACTGCTTGCGCAGTACTTTTAATAAATGAATTTTCGTCACTGCGCAAGCAGTATTTTGTAGATAATGTAAGTATCTAATTCAATATTTATCAACCACACACATCATCAACTGCGCAAGCAGTATTTTGTAGATTTACATGATTTAAATAATAATTATTGGTTAACTTATTTTGTCGCCTCAAGAAATTAAAAATTCATTTTCACCATCAGAACGGCTTGTAGCCTCAAGTTTTTAAATTTGCAAATACCTAGGTTATCTAAGTTACAAAAAACCTCTTTCATAGATACTACAGTTTCTTCTACAGGTGTCCATAATCGTTATATGTATTTTTAAATGCTCCTCTTTTACAGTTTAATACCTCCTTGCATCAGATATGTCTGCACTTATTTTTTCAAATTGGACATCCACATAATACCATACTATCTACACAATCCTTCTACCGGAATAATTTTTTTAATATAATTTTTTAGAACGTCCTTCTCAAGCCATTTCTCCATTCTTCACAGAAGCAGCACCTGTCTTCCTTTTGATTTACCTCATCCTCGTTGTTAAAATTTCAAGTCCCTTTCAATTACCTCAACATCTTTCCGAATCCAATTCTTGGTGTTTATAATATCCACCACCACTATCCCACCCATTCATAAAACCAAACTAGAAATTTAGGAGCACCTGAGAAACGTCCTTCTCAAGCCATTTCCCTATTCTTCACAGGAGCGACAGCTGTCTCTCTTTTGACCCTCCTCACCTTGGAAGTGAAAATTGGAGTCCCTTTCAATTACCTCAACATCTTTCTGATTCCTATCGATACTGGCTATGCAGGCATCCTTGGCTTGTACACATACTTTTGGTTGTATGGCAATATGTTCACAACGTGTGCTCAACTACACTGTACATCGGAGCCTTCACCTTTATTTCAGGATATATGATGCTGAGGGGATTAGCGTCTCACAAAAAAATACTTCTAGTTATTTTTGTTTCCCTTTTTTTTTCGTCTCTTATCAAGTGCTGTTTCTTTTATTATTTATACAAAGATGTAACAGACTAATAGTATTACATTATACCGATTTCACTTTTTGATAAAACGTTTGTAATAATGAAATATCTCATGATAATGATGGGGAAAAATATAATCTCAGGAAGAAGAAAAAAAAAGGAACCAAAATAGATGAGAACAAAATGAAGTTAAATTGCTAAAACCAAGAAAACTTCCAGTTATCTGAAAGCAATTTACAGAACATTTAAAGTTATTATTCTATTAGCAATTCAATATACTACTA
This sequence comes from Ontholestes murinus, assembly GCA_963969525.1. Classification (NCBI taxonomy): domain Eukaryota; kingdom Metazoa; phylum Arthropoda; class Insecta; order Coleoptera; family Staphylinidae; genus Ontholestes; species Ontholestes murinus. Next base: position 79,758,638 of record OZ018389.1, on the reverse strand, counting down.
AATGCTACTCTCTTGATGGAAACAAATTTTCAATTAAGGAAAAGTAAAACTTTTTTTATGGACTTCCAATTAGATGTAAACTTCTTCCAATTAGATGTAAACTGTTTGAATTTGAATGATATAGAATTTTAATTAATACTTCATCAGTATTTGTTTCATTGGATTGTAAATAAGTTTACAAAGATAATGCGATTGTACGAGACCTCTAATACGTATGTAATCGTTTAGTTAACCACCTCAAATGCATATCCGAACAGGATGCTTTACCTCCGTCGTTAGTCTACCTTATACGCACGCAGGAGTAATGCGGAAACTCGTTTCAGCCGTTTTTGAAATGACGATGTTAAAAGATGCCGCAATAAAATATTTCCACAATCAATACAATCGTTACCACCAAAGCCGTATTTACGATTTCCCGAGGAATTCCTATTGAATACAAATTACAAACACAAGTGGTGTACAAATGGGTTTGCTGGAAACGTTTTTTCAGAATTTTTTAAGATGAAGAAAGGTGAAGATGTAGGTCTTAATAACATAAAAATTCAGCGATGTTCAATAAAAATTGGTCTTATTAATATTTCTTACATAATTTTCTCACTTATCTCTTCTCAAAAATGAATCACAAAGTAATGGCTTCAAGCATCAACTATAATATCTATGTTATCTTCATATTAATTATCATCATTTCTCAACCAAAAATTCTCTAAAAATTCTTTTAGCTAGTACATATCCAACTGTATGCCCAATTATATCTATAACTAAGGTTAGATTAATCGGGTAATGTTTGGTTAAAGTTCTGTCATGTAATCCATTTGATATGATTATTACAACCAACAGTAATCTTTATTATATCTGTAGAAAAAAAATTACCGTTTGGTTTCAGCCTCGCATTCAAAACCGATATTACATTACCGATAATTCATATCCCGACACCAAATTACACCACTTCACCAAAATACCATATTCGTGTCGGTGTAATGTGCAAACATAAACTACGCTCCGAATGGGAGAAGGGAGGGCGAGGTGGAAAATTACAGATCTGATCGCTGCAAGGACGGACGGATCCATCGTTCATCGATAATTTTATAATTTCGTGAATAATTTCGCGTCGCCTCAATGTTAACTTTCGTTTATAAACTACATCAGTCGGCGATATGACTCAAGTATCTGGGAAGTCCGATATGTAAATTATTAATTATAGCATTCGCGCCGGACAATTATGGGTTTCGTGTGTTGTTGGGTGAGTACGTGAAATTTTCCTCTGTACTCTATCATTAGAAGAATGCGTTGTTATTGAGTTTTTGGTGATGATACACCGTGATGGGATGGTGGAATTCGTTAATTTTGGCATTGGTGTGAATTATGTATGATTTTGACTATAATTCGATTATTACGTTCGTAGAATTTGCGAAGGATATTTGTTATTATTAAACTAAAAAAATATGTTTTGTACTCAAACTTTCAATATTATTATATGCAAAAAGAAAACCTTGCAATCCATATAATCAAACAATTAGAAATTACAGAGAAGAAAGATTAACCTCTAATAATCATGATGATGGTTGCGACAGTTACTACGTGACAATCTTTAATATAACTTTATTTTCTAAATTAAATATTACTTTATTTTTATAGGCTTTGAATAAGAAGAGGATAATACGTGGAATCTTTGTAAACATATATTCTAGATTATCTACAAGCCACGGCAGGAATCCAAAAATAATTCTAGAACACTCAAAGAAAACATTCTATAACAAAATTTTTAAGATTTTGATAAAACGCAATAGAAAATATAGAACGCAATCAAACAAACAAGGTTTGGAAAAATTAAATCAAATCAAAAGGCAAGAGAAAGTATTTGCATCAGTCTTGAGTTTGCTTAGTTTATGTTTCCACAATACACGCACATCTACGACCAAAAAAACTCAGGATGCAACTTTCCCATCCATCGAAATCGAAGATAATTTCTAACGCAATCAAGAGCTTGAAAGATCATGGCGGTTCTTCTCTGCAAGTCATAAAGTACGCTACAGCAAACTACAAAGTCGACACGGAAAAGATGCAATCTAAAATCGGCTATGACCTCGGGCATCCTCTTTTAGGTGGGTGAAGAGAAAGAGAAAGGGAAGGGGAGCTAACATCGCTAGTATAGCAGAGGCCAAAACTAAGATCGTCAAGAAGACTACAAACCACCAAGGCCGCAAAGGTCACCTAAGAATGCAACCAAGAAGTCTGTTACAGGAGATAAGAAATCATCGACAGAAAAGGCCATAAAAGCCTCATCAACTACTTCGAGAAGAAGGTAAAAAAATCAAAGGTAAAGTCGTCGACCACATCGAAAGCCAACAACGACGAAAAAAGTACCCAAACCGATGAGGGTAAAACCGCTCGAAAAAACTATCGCAAAGAAACGTTTTTTAAGTAGTCAATCATGTTGAATATTTTTTAAATGTGGGAACATGTGCTAACAATAGAACCTTGGATGATGTCTCGTATTAGAAAAGAAATTCTAGAACTCTATAAGATGACTCTTGTGAATTTATATTAATCACGAAACTTAAAACCAAACATCGATTTAGAAAAGAAATTATTGCAAAATTTTGTTATAATAAAATTCTATAAAATATGCTGCAAAAGTTGATTAGATAGATCAGTAACAAATGATGAAAAATTATCAAAAGTTTAAAGAGCAATTGCTGATAGATGCAATATGAAATTCTAAGAAATTTTATATTCTTTTAAATAAGGAAACTCTAATCTCTAATTACATTTTCTAGAATTTTCCTAAAAATATACATAACAATAATATTAGAATGTAATGGTCATTACAAAAGATTTCGATCAATTGAATCAAACAAAATATTTGCTGGGAAATATCAAAATTCTGAATGTATGAATAATATTCGGAGGAATATTTAAAATTTTCCTTTCTTTTTTATCTTTTATGCCAGCAATGCTTGACCAACGAATCAATGAAACGAGGTCGTCTGGAGGTACATTTGAAGGCGAAACATATTAATTCAGATTTGAATTACTTTCAAACAGTACTATGAGAGAGAGCAACAAGGCAGATTAGCAGAAACAGGATGGTGCTGGTCAAAAAGGGAATTGGAGTCTTACAAACAGAAGATAGCGACAATCAATGTCAAGGGGGTGGAAACAATTGGACAACTGATTAAAGAAGTCACAAGCATAATTTTGAAGAAACGGAAAAGGACTAATTATGCGGCGGTCAATTGGTTCGACGAAGAGTGTGGAAGAATAAAGAGTAACGTGAAGGAGGCAGTACGTGAATGGAGAATGAGAAGAGGGTCAAAGAATAATATAAAAGAAGCAGACACTTGTGCAAGGTTAAGAAGGAGTTGTGGACAAAGGAAGAGATGAGTAAAGTGAAGAAAGTACAAAAGAAAAAGGAGCTCTGGGAATATATAAAACAAAGGTCTCCACACACAAAAAAAACAGGTGAGGGAGTTAAGATGGCCAATTGGAAAGAATATTTTGAAGGACTTCTGGGTTCCACAAGTGGCAAAGAGGCGGATATAAGCACAAGAAGTACAAGCTGTGAAGATAAAATGTTTTCCATGTGGGAGCTGGAAAGGGCATTACGGTGCATGAAGAAAGGTAAAGCAGCCGGTCAGACGGGAGTTTAGTGTTGCGACAATGAAAGACAACAAAAAATACTGGAAATTATAAACAAAATATGGAAAGGAGAGGAACCGTTTCCGGATGAATGGAGGGAGGTCAGAATAGTGCCTATATACGTACAAAGGAGGCGAAGCCAGCCAGCCTGATAATTACAGGGGTATAACATGCATGGACTCGTTGTACAAGGTAGTGATATGCATGCTGAAGGAGAGGAAACGGAGGAAAGGCATTGGCTTCCCGGGGTGCAAGCTGGTTTCAGAAAAGGTAGGTCGAATACAGAGCAAATAGCTACACTGAACTGGGTGATTGAAAGGGGACTGGGTAAAAAAGAGATAGTGTATGCTTTGTTTGTGGATCTTAAGGCGGCGTATGACTCAGTAGATAGAAGAATGCTTGTAGAATGTTTGAGCAAAAAAGGGTGTGTCGGAATGTCTGGTGAATTGGATACAAGAAGTTTATAAAGAAACTTGGTGTAAGGTGAAAGTTGGAGAGAATGTTTCTGAATGATTTAGAGTAAGCCAAGGCTGCTCCCTCAGTCCCTTATTATTCAATCTATATGTATGTGGCAGATACGGCTAGAATTTGGACAGTCAGGGGGAGTCGTAATAGGGACATCCAAAATTTGGAGCTTAGCCTACGCTGAGGTAAATCATTTAGTAAACTGCAAGAGATGAGTAAAAGGCTTGAAAAGTACTTTGACAAGAGAAAACTAGTTATGAATGTAGAGAAAACGAAATGGATGATGTATCAGAATGCGGGGAGAAGAGGGAAAGTAGAAGAATTGTTATGGAAGAGTGAGCGTGTGGAAAGAGTCAAATACCTAAGCCTTATATTGTCGGAAACGGGTAGTAAAGCTAGGCATGTTGAGTATGTTTGTAAGAAAGCAAGAGTGGCGATAGAGCGGTTGAGGAAAACGTGGGAAGATGTGTTAGGAAATAATCTGAGAATGCAAATGATTTGGTGAGATGCATGCGTTAGAACCGTGCAGAAGTGTGGGGTATACGTGCAGAAGAAAAGATCGAAAGTTTGCAACTACAGTACCTCAAAAGGTGCATAGGGTTGGAGAGGACCACACCCAGTGGTGCTGCAGGAATGCAACAGAATATATGTGGCGTGCATGGCAGCAAAGCGAGTGGTGAAGTTTGAAAGCAGGTTGTGTGGAATGTAAGATTAGTGCAAGAAATTTGGAAAGTGCTCTATAGGGAATGGGAACGAAAGCACGGGTGTACGAAATGGATGCAAAAGAGAGCAAAACTGTATGAAAGAGCTGGAATGTATGTGATGTATGTAGAGGAAAAGCTAGGGCGGAGGAAGAAGTAGTAGAAAAACTGGGACAGAAGAACTACAAATTCGACGATAACAAATAGTCGGACCTGACCGAACTACAAAAATCTTCAAGTTTTCGGAACAACTACAGAATAGAGAGGATGTAAGAATGCTAGTACGGCTAAGGTGTGGGAATCAAGAAAGAGGAAGATAGGTATGGATGGAAACAGAGTATACGACGGTGTGTGGATTTTATACCAGGGGAAAAGATGTGTGGGAGCATTGGTTGTATGATTGCGTTGAGGGGCCTAGTTTTAAGAGTAAGAGTGTAAATGTGGTGTTGTGTGAGAGTGGAAAGGAAATTGAAAAATGTAGAGAATTTATGAGAATGAGATCAGTGAGGTGTAGCTAGAAGCTAAACGAAAGTGCTAGTTTAAGAATGATTAATTATTTTATCTATTACTGGTCGCATTTCTTTTTAGTTTTACTATTATTTCATTGTTTTAGTTTATGGTTTATGGTATTGTATAAGTTTAAAGCTTGTAATATTGTAGTATGCCAAATAAAGGTTATATATACTTTCAAACAAAGAAAAATAAATATAATAAATAAAGTCTCTACTTCGACTCATAATCGTATTCTTGAGGCTAGTTATCAAATTTCTTTATTCATCGCTTAATATGGGAAAAATCATACTTTAGGACAGAATATCAGAGTTCTTGAAAAAGGTGACAATGATGTAAAATCTATGCCACTCAGTAATAATACTGTTAGCAGAAGATTGGACCAAATGAGTGAAGATATTAAAAAACAACTTGCTGATAGGCTGGAAACAAGAAAATTGACAGTGCAAATAGATGAATCAACTTTGAGAGAGAGTAAGTCAGTATTGATAACTAACGTAAGATTTTTTGATAAATGGCATTTTGCTGAAGAAATGTTGTTAATAAGCGAAAAACTACTTAGATATCAATAATATAGCAATGACAAATATAACATCTTGTAGTGCAAATGGTGATCCTAATATGATTGGCAAAAAAATCGCTGCTTAACATTGATGAAAGATTAGAATCCAGAAATAATTCTTGTGCATTATCTCATAGGGAAAACTTGGTAGCTAAAAATAGCTCGCCTATTATAAATGAAGTACATTCATAATAAATTTAAAAATACGAAAACATTTCGTGAATCTACAACAATGAGTCTTACTAAGACTACAAAACAAATTAATTTGAAACAACTACTTCTCTAGCTAATACTTCGACAGACATTGAATAATACAAATTAATTTGCGTGTTACAAATAGTACAACTATCAAAGCAACACTAATTTGAATGAAATTATTTCTGTTGAATAAACTAATAAATGATAAAATGTAACTATAACATAAAAAATTATGAAAAAATGAATTTAAACTGATTTCATTAAATTAAATTAGCAAAAGCAATTATGAAATCTAGCATTCAAGTTTATAATCATCTGCAGACACGTGTTTCGAACTTTCGCTCTTTTCAGTACAGCTTTATTATAAAATTGATTTTAAATACAAATAAAAACATTTACTAAAATAAATATAATGAAATATATTTAATTATTCTTAATTTCATTTTCATTTTACGAGGACGGTATAAACAATCGCTGCTAATATTATAGGAATATCAATTGTCAGAATGGTTTCAAATTATTTTCAGTATTTTTCAACATTTCTTTTTTTCTAAATTGTTTCAATTTTCTTCAGGTGTTTATAATTGTATGTTCATGGAATTAAGCAGTTATTTTGTAGAAAGATTTTATATCGTGTAAATAAATAAATTAACTTTTTTTTCAAAATATCTAGAAGTATCCCAGCATTTCTTTTTCAAATTTCGACAAAGAAAAATGTAGAAAAAATTTAGAATTTAAATTGCTGAAAATTGAAGAAAACTAGAGGTAAGTGTTTTTGAATTTTTCAGCAGGTTCTTTTAAATTCTAAATTTTTTGTACCGTTTTCTTTTCCAAATTCCTAAAATATTACAACATTTTGCCTTTTGAGATTTCTAGAATTTTTTATAAATTTTTCTTACTTTGAAATTTTGCATTTCTCCTAGGATTTCACAGTTCTCTAATACTTTTCGTTCTGGGTTTTTAGAATTCTTCAAGATTTCTCTTCCAAATTTTTTTTAAAACCAGATTTCTAGAGTTAGGTTATTTTACAGATTTTTTAAAGTGTTTTTCATTATACAAAATGCAATTTTTCTCTCCAAGACTTTTAACAATTATCGATTTAAAATTTTCCAGCAATATTACCTTATATATAAACTTTTTTGTCATTTTTTTTAAATTGCAGGAAATTTCTACAAATTTCGAGTAAATTTTCAGGAAGTTTCAAATTCAAATGCAAATTGCAGGAAATTTCTCCAAAGATTTTAGAAATATCCAGCACAAAATCTTATGAATTTTGAATGTTTCTTCGACTTTCTAAAAATGCTCAAACTGTTTTCTTCTAAATTGCAAGCATTCCTTTACAAGATTTAGAATTAGAATATTTTTAAACTGCAACTATAAATGGTACCTAGGTGTTGTTTACCATTCTGGGATCGAATGTAATAAATTTGTTGTTTATTTTACTTTACTCTGGCACATTCATTCCCACTTTCGCCACAGCCCACGTTTCTTCATACACTCTTCTTATCCACTCTACCATCTCATCACTTACTCTTTTCCTTCTCAAGCACTCTATCAAACTCTGCCTCGGAACTGTATCGTACGCTGCTTTAAGATCCACAAATACTGCATACATACTACCTCTCTCTTCTATCACACTCTCCGCTATCTTTGCCAGGGTAAATATTTGGTCCCTAGTTCCCCTCCCCCTTCTAAACCCCTCTGATTCTCCGGAAACAGTTCGCTTCCCTCTAATTCTTCCTGTAGCCGGTTCTTCGTCGCTGTCATCACGATCTTGCATCCAATGCTCATCAACGATATTCCCCTGTAATTGTTGATGTGCTACCGGTCACATTACTGCCACTCTCCAAGCTGCCGGTATGTTGTCTTCCCCCCTCCACCCCATCAAACGCTCTTTGCACCTCCTCCTCCGTGAAGTCCTCCTTGTCTCCCCTTATCATTCCGTCCCCTATCCCACGTGGTATTCCACTAGAACTCTCACATTTCCTTGTCCATTCCTCTAATGGTATTCCTATCTGCCCCTTTATTTCCCCTCTTTTCAGAATATTCCACATTTCTGCTTCATTTCTACACTTTTTTTAATTTTTCACTCTTTTCTTCAAAAACCTGTATTTTCTTCTTTTCACATATGCTCTAACTGCTGCCACCTGCTTCTCCAAGCCCATACCAGACCTTCGCCACCTTTCATTAACTCCACCTTGCCTTCCTTCATAGCTTCTCTCATTCCCACTATTATCCCACCCTTCGCCTTTCGAAGAAGACCCTCGATAGCCAGTCTTTTATTTCCTCCCACTCTTCCCTTCTCATCCAGGTTTCCACCAATCCCACCATGTCCTTTCCGGATAACCAATCCTCGAAGTATTTCTGCCACATACCGTTCTTGTATCTGGACTTTATTCCAGCTATATTCCAAAACCCTAGCGTTATGAAACCTTCATTACCCGAACAATTATTATTTTCCAATTTGCCATTATTCGTCTTGTTTACTGTTGTCATTTTCATTTCATTTGCGCGTATTGTGTCTAATGTTGTTGATCGTTTTTTGAATAATTTCTTCTTCTCATGCCTTTTTCCTTTTTATCCCACACAAACACCTCCTCATTTAATACGATTAGTCTATACCCAATCTATACTTTACTTCCTTTCGCCTTTTCTTCCCTAGCTATGCTTCTTATTTCTCTTTGCATTGCTCTCTCCTCCATAGTTAAGTCATTGTCTATAGATATCCCTGTATTTCTCATTATCTTTTGCTTTGCACTTCATGACTCTACTTCTGCAAGCACCATTTTCTTCTCCCTATTTAACATGTATGATTTTTCTATTGTTGCTTTTATTTTTAGCTTTTCCTCCAGGAACGTCTCCACATCTTTCTTAAGCAGCGTTTTATTCACATTTATTCCAGTTATTATAGTGCTTTTTTTCTTTTTTTCTTTTCGTCTTTTTCGGGTCGTTCCTCCAATTTTTCAATTCTTCCAACTAGCTCCTTTTTTTTCTTGCATCCATTCTTCTTCCCTTCTTTTCATTTATATTTTCATTTCTTTTATCTCTTCTTTACATTTGTATTCCTTTTCATTTCCGCCATTATTTATTTCATCATATTCTTTAATTCATCCATATCCTTATCTATTCCCTGTTTCTGCACTACAGTTTGTTTTTGTTTCCACTTGTTTACTTCTCCTGCTCTTCTCTGTTCTGGTGATCGTAGTATCTTCTTACTTCTACTAAACACGACGTCCAGCTCCCTGGTTTCTTCGCTATTTCTTTCTCTACAGTTTTAAACTTTTAGTAGTAATATTTCAACGAAACAATCAGAAGAAGCTAAATAAAAACTAGACACAAGTAAGAAAAAAAGAAAAATAGAGACACAAGTAAGAAATGTATCAAAATCACGAAAGAGTATTATAAATTCAACTATAGATAAAATAATAGAAGCAGATAAGAAAAAGATTGGGGTTAAGAATGATTAGAGAAAAAGAGAGGATAAATGACACAACGAAATATAATGTTTCTTCTTTCATTTTCTCTGTCTCTCCTAACTTTATTCTCAATCTTTTTTCTTAGCCTATTTCGTAATCGAGATGTGACACTGTAACGTCTTTAACAATCAATCATATTTCTTCCAAAAAGAAATTCTAAACAGAGCTGAGTAAAATGGAACTTGAGAAAGAAATAAAGACAAATAAAATAAATGTTAAATTAGGTAGGATTCCAAAAGCAACGTAACATCTTAAGAAAGATTTTTTTTAAAAGAATTATCAAGTTTGTAAATATTTCAAGTTTGAAAATATGTTTTAAAGATGTCGAAAAACAAATTATGACATTTTAACGAATTACCAAGTATGAAAATATGTTTTAAAGATGTTTCCAATTTTTCTTTATTTTAAAGTTTTTACATATTTTTTTTTCCTAGGAAATTGCCTTTTTGATATTTAAGTATTTTCTTTTCGTCAAATATTAATTTGAATTACTTTTTGAATGAGCAAAATAAATAGAAGAAAGTAAATATTATGTTGAAAAATATAAAGAAAATAAAGAAATTTTCGTAAATGAAATAGAAATAGAAATAGAAATAGAAAGATTTTTTTAAAAAGAATTATCAAGTTTGTAAAAAATTTCAAGTTTGAAAATATGTTTTAAGGATGTCCAAAAACAAATTATGACATCTTAACGAATTATCAAGTATGAAAATATGTTTTAAAGATGTTTCCAATTTTTCTTTATTTTAAAGTTTTTACATCTTTTCCCCCTAGGAAATTGCCTTTTTGATATTTACGTATTTTCTTTTCGTCAAATTTTAATTTGAATTATTTTTTGAATGAGCAAAATAAATAGAAGAAAGTAAATATTATGTTGAAAAATATAAAGAAAATAATGAAATTTTCGTAAACGATATTTACCAAATTTACCAAAGTCATTAGAATATGAACTTTCAATAACAAACAGCCTCAACTATTCAGTTAAACAAAGAAATGTTATTATAAATGCATATGAACAATAAGAGAAAAGAGCAAAGAAATAAAAAAATAAAAAAGCAGAATAGAAAAAAAGGGAAAGGGAAGATGCATTTTTTTAATAAATGAAGAAAGATATAAAAAAGAAAAGTTATCATAAACATAGATAAAGAGTACGAATTTTTTTTAAGAAATCAATAGAAAAAATATATATAATTTTTGAATAATTAAAGAATCGTTAATTATAAATCACCGTTTATTTGTTAGAGTCTGCAGTAAAGAGGGTAGTGGGTGGGTGTATATGGTGGTGTTGGTGAAATCGATGGCCCAGCTCTCAGACGACCGACGGGGTGTACCTAGTACAGGGTTAAGTTACGTCACCGTCGTGACGTCACGACAATGACGTCGCGGGGTTGGACGCGGAGTGCGGGCGGCGGGCAACGGTAGCGCTAGCGGGATCGATGACGAATGACGTCACTGCGGTTATGACGTCAGGGGGAACAGCGAACAGCGGTTTTATAATGGGCTGGTTGAGAGTGGCAGGGATATAGTGTGACGGCGTCGACGAGAACGTGCAGTCGCGTGCAAATCTTACACTGATCTGGACCACAAGGACAGACACACGTTTACTTTACACTCGCACACACCGAGATCACAATCGGACAATCATCACAATAAAGCTTTTCCGAACAATCATTGTACTTACCGTCGCGCAGTGTGTCCCCACGTGCTTAAATTAAAATTTTAAAGAAAGAAAAACGCAACCCTCGAGTTTTCGCGAAAGTTTTTTTTTCTCTGTGTGCTTTTAAAACAATTGTGATCGCAAGGATTAACATTACGAACTTGCATTTGAACTTTTATTCAACTGAAAGTGAAACCACCGCATGCGCACCCGGACCTTATCGATTCGAAAAGTATAAACAAACTTTATCGCAAAACCAGTGCGCCTATTATTATTTTTTTTACATCTTGTGTTGAGTTGGATATGTGTCTTACATGAGGATATCTAGAGATCCAAGCGTGGAGTCACCCCGGAGCGGTGCGGAAGAGGCGCAATCACCCTCTTCGCCGGAAATAGAATTCCGGGATTCGCCAGGTGATTTTTGTGTCCGGCTAGTAGAATATATAGACTGTTCCGTGCACACAATGTCTTAGACTGTCTTAATTTTATTCAATTATTTAATTTATTTACGTAGTTACCTAAATGTTCGAGTCTTACCGTTAAGTTCCTGAAATAAAGCTTCCTGCATGTTATCGTTATTATTTTTTTTTTGAAAGTTTATTTACACCAGTGTTGTTTTGTTACATCTAAATGTTGTGTTGCATGAGATTTAGACTAGTGATGATTTCGTCGCGGTGGTGTGCGGACTGTGCTGGAGACGTTTTTGAAGAATTGTGAGTTTGTTAGATAGACCATGCCACGACATGCGGTCCGGGCCGCCGCCGCTAAGACATCGGCTGCAATCCTCCTTTAGCGCCCGTCACACTCACACTGACAGCAACAACAATTCGCCGAGTTACAACTGTTTGAGGAACAAGTGTATGTAGTTTTAACTTTTGCCACTTGTAACGCTTTTTCTACTTACTAACACGAAACTCGAAACGGCTGAATTATTTATGTTTGCGAGTTATTGCGCCTGTCGTCCGGTAGATTAATCTCGGACGCGTTTTATTTGGACGGGACACGTAATTACACGACACGAGCTTTTTTTTTCTTCTTCTCTCCTGTCTGTGTGTGTGCGTGTGCTTTCGTATCTAACGGCTTATCGATCGGATGGACGGTGATTGACACCGCTAATAAAGTGGAATCAATGGTTTACATTTAATCGTCGGAACATGATTATTATTGCAGTTCGAATTATATCAAAATAAATAATTATTTTTTTAAAAACAAATGAAAGACGTATAATGGATTATTTCTTTAGATAAAATAATTTGAATATAAGTAAAACATTTATTTGCTTAAAATTTTAAGCACTTGCTATTTTTTTACTATCATTAAATCTACACAAAAAGTACTTGAGATTATATTTTTTTAGTCTATATTAAATAAGTTGCAATAATCCTAACAATTAGAATCAATTAACCAAAAGCTCAATTATCTGCATTTATTTTTACATTATGATAATTATTAATAAAAAACTACAGCATCAGTTTAAATGTGAAGTTCAATTATTATAAGTAACATTAATAATACATTTTGAAACTTTGTAGATTAATGTTAGCTTAAATGATCAATTTTTTTTTCAAATTGCACTGTATATATATTTTGTACTGATCCGCAAGGAGATTTTTTTCTGAATCTAAATTTGTAAACGATTTTATCCATTCATCAAACCAAAGTCGAGAAATTGAGGATTAAAAAAAAATTAAAAATCAAATTCCCATAGTAAACAATATACAGAGCCTATTCCAAATGTCAAAAGTGACAGTGTCAGTCATTGGTACAATACTGCAATGATTTTTAATAATTTCATAATAAAAATGTTGCAAGATTTCAAAAACTGAAAAACGATTTCTGTAGAAGCACAAAATTCTAGTACAGTGTTTGAAATATTGCAACATTTTAATTATGAAATAATTAAAAATCGTTGCAGTATTGTATCAATGGCTGTCACTGTCACTTTTGACATTTAAAATAGGGTCTGTATATTGTTTACAATGAATACTTGACATTTTATTTATTTTTTTAATCCTCAATTTCTCGACTTAAGTTTGATGTATGGATAAATTTGTCTACAATTTTATATTCAGAAAAAAATCTCCTTGCGAATCAATAAAAATATATATACAGTCCAATTAAAAAAAAATGTTGATCGTATTTTGTCAAAAACTGGGTGCGAGAAAAAATAACAGTTCAGATCCTATTAAAGTCTTTTAAAAATGGTTTAATTTGATGTTTTATTTATTAAAATCAGATAAAAAATAAGCGAGATACAGCACCAAAGGTTTTTCGTCAGTCACCCTGTATATACCTCCAATCAGGAAATAAGGATTTTCATAATCTCACCGTTATCATTTAAAACAAAGTTATCAGTTCTTATAACCTTATTTACTTCTAAGAGAAATTTCACGAATTTGACAATCAAATGCCACAAAAATAAGTCCATATAAAATGGATATAAATACGCCAGCAATGGCCAAAATATTGCTTGTATGGCAAAAATTCTTCGGTGAAAGAGAATTCCGTCATCTGGAGCAAAAGAAAGGGTTAGAGTGGAAGAACACATAGTGAACTCCACCCCCAAGTTCTGTGACCTAAATTTTAGTGATTATTTATGTATAATTTATAATTTTTAAATAATAATATAAACAGGATGTTGTAAAGTGAAATATAAATAATAAATAAATAAAAATAAGCTCTCCTTCAGGGTTAAGTATAAATAATACTACTAAATATTAATATGTATGTATAAAACAAATAATAATAACATATTTTTCAAATTGTGATACCAACAGTGAGGTAACTTGAATTATTCGTTTTACTCAAAATGTATATTATCCAGTTAATGTCTCTAAAATCATATTTTTAAATATGCATGTATGAAATATTTAATGTTATAAAAGCTGCTAAAGTAATGATATAAATTATATAATACAGAAAAATAATGAAGTAACCATCAGAATTCTTATTGGATAATTAATAGGCTTTATACAGAAGAATTATTTGTTTATGTTTATGTTTATTATTCATTAGCTTCATTTCCAAAAAAAAATACATATGAATATACATAAATATATAACAAAACTTGTAATAATAATCCAAAAATATCAAAAGTTAAAGTTTAAAATTTCTTTCCTAAAGAGTGAAGTGAGAAGCATAACTGTGGTCAATTATTTATATTTTCATAGTTCGCCATTTTTTTACTCAACTATAACTGTACTTAATTATTTATATTTTCATATTTCTTTTGCCTTTTTTCTGAAGCAAAAACAAGTTTGTCAGATTTGTTTATAATTAAAAGGTTTACAAGCACGTAAATGCATTTATAATATTTTATTTTTTAAAGATAAATAAATTAAGAAAACAATGAAAATTAACGCTGAAATATTTTATACTTTTACTTTTTACACCAATAGTAGAACTGTAATAATGTCATGAAAAATAAAAGTCAGATAGTGATTAAAATTTGTATGCATATGTAGGGTGGGTGGGTGGCCTCTATTCCACCCTCCAGTTATTTAAACTCTCATCAAAGTTGTACTAAATAAATTTTGTTTATAAAAAAAATCACTTTATCTATTACTTTTTTTATATACACCTTTATTAATTACAAATCGTCGTTAATGTTATAATAATTGAAGGGTGGGATAGTGGCCACCCACCCACCCTACATATATATTTTAAAACTAAGGTGAAACACTGCTTTCAATTTTTTTTTGACAACAGCAGTAACACTGTTCTATATTTTTTGTCAATCTGAAAGCAAAGAGTGACTAAATTATAAATATTTTTATATGTTAAGTAAGTGGCCTCTTCGACACAAACATACAAATAGAAGGAAATTATCTAAAAAAAATGGAAGAAGTAAAAGAAGTAGTAAAAAACTAAATCTTCAAAGAAAGAATGTAGAAATCTAAAAATTTCAACAAAAATTATGTTGAAGTTTTTCAAAATTCATCAATGTTTAGAAAAGCACATAACGTTAACGTTAAAGTATTACAACTTGTCGAAAAATTCTAAAAATCGTGAAGAGAAATTGCTACAAAATTTTAAACATAAATAAATACATAAATAATTAAACTAATCCTGAAATAAAGCGTAAAAACTTTTACTTTTTACACCAATAGTAACACTGCAATTATTTTATGAAAAATAAAAGTCACACGGTGATTAAAATATCTATGTTTATGTAGGGTGGATGGGTGGCCTCTATCCCACCATCCAGTTATTTAAATACTCATCAAAATTGTACTAAATAAATTTATTTATAAGAAAAATTCACTTTATCTATTACCTTGTTTTATATACACTTTTATTAATTAAAAATCGTCGCGAATGTTATTTTAATTGGAGGGTGGGATAGTGGCCACCCACCCACCCTATATATATATATATTTTAAACTTAAGGTGAAACATTGCTTTCAATTTGTTAAGTAAGTAGCCTCTTCTACAAAAACCTGCAAATAGAAGGAAATTGTGTGAAAAAATGGAAGAAGTAAAAGAAGTAGTAAAAATCTTCAAAATCTTCAAAGAAAGAATCTAGAAATCTAAAAATTTCAGTTTTCCAAAATGCATCAATATTTAAAAAAGTATAAAACCTATAACATTTCTCACAATCTAAAGCATAATTTGCTGAACCATTAGAACCTCTCGAGAAAAAAACTAGAAATCTCGGAGAGAAATTGTTGCGAAATTTAAAATATTAGCTACCCTCTGAATTTACATAAATAATTAAACTAACGCTGAAATAAAGCGTATAAACTTTTACTTTGTACACCAATAGTAACACTAAAATAATTTTATGAAAAATAAAAGTCAGACAGTGATTAAAATATCCATGTATATGTAGGGTGGGTGGGTGGCCTCTATCCCACCATCCAGTTATTTATATACTAATCAAAGTTGTATTAAATTAATTTTGTTTATAAGAAAAATTCACGTTATATATTACTTTTTTATATACAATTTTATTAATTAAATTTCTTCGTTAATGTTATATAAATGGAGGGTGGGATAGTGGCCAACCGCCCACCCTACATATATTTATTTTAATTACATGTAAAATACTATTTTAATGCCCTTATTAAAAAGCAGTAACTTTATTATATATTTTTTGTAAATTGGATGTTAAAGAGTGACTAAATTATGAATGTTTTTATCTAGGTTGAGTAAGTCGCCTCTTTTACACCCTTTAACCAATAAAATATAGAAATAGAAGGAAATGATCTAAAAAATGGAAGAAGTTAAACAATTAGTAAGACACTTCTGAATTTTCAAAGAAAGCATTAAGAAACCTAAAAATGTCTAGCAAAAAATTATGTTATAACAAAATTTCTCAAAGATTAAAAATAGCATAAGTGGACACCCACCCACCTTTCATATTTGAAACTTTAAGTAAAACACTACTTTATTTATTTTTTTAATAAACAGTAAGAAAAGTTTTACAAAATTGCTTAAAGTTTAAAAAAATCATAGAACATTAGACATTTCTCACCATCTAAAAAACAATTTGTAATACATTAGAAACTATCAAAAAAAATTCTAGAAATCTCGGACAGAAATTGTTACGAAATTTAAAATATTAATTACCCACTGAATTTATATAAATAATTAAACTAACTCTGAAAAAAAGCGTGAAAACTTTTACTTGTTACACCAATAGTAACACTGCAATAATTTTATGAAAAATAAAAGTCAGGCTGTGATTGAAATATCTATGTATATGTAGGGTGGGTGGGTGGCCTCTATCCCACCCTCCAGTTATTTAATCACTCATTAAATATATACTAAATAAATGTCTTTATAAGAAAAATTCACTGTATCTATTATTTTTTTATATACACTTTTATTAATTAAAAATCTTCGTTAATGTTATAATAATTGGAGGGTGGGATAGTGGCCCCCCACCCACCCTACATATATATTTGAAACTACAAGTGAAACACTGCTTTAATGTTTTTATTAACAACCAGTAACTTCATTATATATTTTTTGTTAATTACAAGTTAAAGAGTGACTAAATTATGAATGTTTTTATAAAGGTTGAGTAAGTGGCCTCTTTTATACCCTTCAACCAATAAAACGTGCCAATAGAAGAAAATTCTCTAAAAACTGGAAGAAGTAAAAAAAGTAAGTAATAACAAACTTATGAATATGTAAACCTAAAATAAAACGTCTAGCAAAAAAATATGTTGAAGTTTTACAAAATTGCTCAAAGATTAAAATAAGCATAAAACTTGAAATAAAACAACACAGTTGGGAGGGTTTCACATTTATTGTTGAACACTGCAACATGTTTCGCCACACAGTGGCTTCATCAGGCAGATGAATAATAAGCATAAAACGTTAGATATTTCTCGCAATGTCAAAAATTATTTGTTAAAATATTAGAACCTCTCGAAAAAAAAATCTATTAATCGCTAAGAGAAATTGCTATACAATTTTAGATATTATTTACCTACCAAGAAGCAATTAAACAATAAAAGTAACCCTGAAACATTGCTTACAAACATATTTATATATATGTAGGGTGGGTGGGTGGTCTCTATCCCACCTTCCAGTTAATTAAACACTCATCAAAGTTGTACTAAATAAATTTCTTTATAAGAAGATAGTCATTTTATCCAATATCCTTTTTATTATATATAATCGTCGTTAATGTTATAATAATTGGAGGGTGATATAGTGGCCACCCACTCACCCTACATATATATTTTAAACTTAAGGTAAAATACTGCTTTAAATTTTTATAACAACAGCAGTAAGCACTGTTGTATTATTTGTTATAAATCTGAAGCAAAGTTTGGAAATTTTGAATCCAAAATAAAACAAAGAACTTTTTTCATTTTTCTTTTAGGCTATTGTTTTGATATGCACTTCCATAATTACTTACTTAAATTATGAATGCCTTTCTCGGTTACTATGTTACACCCTTCAACCAGAAAAAGGTGCATCGGAGTTTTGCTAAATAAATTTTTGTAAGAGTAATTTCAGTTTATTTATTAAATATTTGTATTTTTTTTAATACTTCTCTTAAAATAAATAAATGTATTACAAATTAGATAGACAAAAGCATGTAGGTATAATTTTGACTCTAGTCAATCCTACATTTTAGGATCTTCACTTGATCATAATTAATTTGTAAGTTTTTCTTGGTTTAAATTTGTCGTTAATGTAATCATAATTAAAGTATATGCTATTAAATACCCACGCTGTATATATATTGTCATATAAAGCTGAAACAATTTTTTTATTTTTTAAGAAACTTTGCTATACATATGTTGAAATTAAAAAAAAAGTGTCAGTTGCTTTGATGTAAATGCATATTTAGGGTATGTAGGTGGCTTCTCTGACCCACTAATTAATGAACGCATCAGAAGTTATAAAAATTTTAAAATTTTTTCGTGAAAATTTCGACAGATAAAAAGCAATAGGAGGAAATTCTCTAAAAATTAAAGAAGTGCAAGAAGTAGGCTGAAACTTTTAGATATTAAAAAAAAAACTAAAAATCTAGATAACTAAAATTGCTAAAAGAAAGTCCAAAATTCTGCAAGAGCCTGTTGTAATTTTCCAAAATGGCTCTATGATATTTTATATGTTAATTAGGTTAATTAAGTAGTTTTGTAAATATTCCCTGTAATAAGATTATTTTCTAATCTGCTGAGCAATAAATTTATTATTATTATTATTATTATAAGATAAAGAATAAAATCGTGGACATTTCCTGAAATCTAAAAAAAAAAGATTTGCTAAAAACATAAAACCCCTAGAAAGCTGATTAGAAGAAACCTCAAGTCTGTACTCTGTTCACTTCATAAAAACTGTATAAATACTTACTTCTAATAATAAAGATGTTTTCTCTCTCTAAAATATTTAAAATAATATCACAGTTAGATCAAAAAATTAAATTTATTATAATATGAAGAAAAGAAAATATTTAAAAGGGTATCAAATTTTTTAAATTAAAATATCATTTGTTAAAACGTTTAAAAGAATAATAAAACTATTTAAAATATCGGATAGTTAAATATAGAAATGAACAAATTAAAAAATTACAACAATTACAAAACTACGACACAACATATTAAAAATTACCCTATGATTGTGTAATTGTACATTTTAAGATTTCTTCAAAAGAATAGAAGCAGTTCTCTGTTAACAAATGCACTACTATTTTCTTGAACTGTTTAATTGGTAAGACTTTCCAAGCATTTGGTAATTTGTTATAAAATTTAATAGCCCAATAGTTGGTACTGTTACAGGATTTTGTAAGTCTTATTTTGTTTATTTGAACAATTCCTTTATGTCGGGCTGCATAAGAATGTTCTAAATTGGAGTACTTATGTTGGTTTTTGTAAACGTATAAAACGCAATTTAGAATATAGAGAGATGGTAAGGTTAAAATCTGCAAACGTATAAAAATTGGCTTACAATCGTCCCTATATTTAGCTTCTCCTAGTATGCGTACTGCATTGCATTGTAGTCTAAATATTCGATGCCTACATGAAGCATGTCCTTAAGCCAGAATTCCATATCTTAAACGTGATTCGATTAGACTATAGTAAGCAATTTTAATTATATTCGCCGGCACTCTACCCACAAGATTGCGTAAGCAAAAAATATTTTTGTAAGCGATGTAGCAAGGGACATTCCTTGCTTTTCCCAACATAATTGTGAATCAATGTGTACACCTAGGAAACAATGTCTCATCATTTGTTTTCCTTTTTTCAAACTAAACACATTTTGTTTTTGTTTTACTATCATTTAGGACAAGTTTATTTTTACGTGGTTCATTGCTAACTCATTCCTTGTTTCTGTGTCTTGAATGTTTCCACCATCACTTATGATAGTGGAATCATCAGCAAATAAGACAGTGTTTGCACTATTAGTTTGTAAAGAAATGTCGTTTATAAAGATTAAAAACAGTAAGGGCCCCAGAATAGAACCCTGCGGAACCACATATTTTATCTTTGCAGATTTCGATAGTACTTCACTGAAGTACCAATGCGCATATGCCAATCCATGGCATATGCGCAATGGTTTTACTAATATAAAAAATAGAAAGTCTAAAAAATATTTTTAATTTCGTCTTGTTATAGATTAGGAAATCTGCATTTGCATTTTCTACTTAATAATATTCAAATTTTAAATAATTATATTTTTTCTTAGTTTCTATGTATGTATATTCTAGGTTTATAAAATATTGATAAAATTTTATGCGTTCTTATGAAATTAACAAAAAAAAATTAAAATAAGATCATCCTCCGTTTACAATTCATCAACGCATTTGTATGAATTACCATGACAGCTAACAAAGCACTTTTTTCTTTATGTTTAAATTAAATTCAGAGAGGGCAGAAATATCGCATGTCTATAGCCCAGACGGACTAATGCCACATTATTTGTCTTTGATCAGTACTTACTTACTTATAAATGTAATTAAGTAATTGTCCGATTAAAGATTATTATTATTTTTATTAATAGAAATCAAAATATTATCTTTCTATTTCATTACATTTATTATTGCTGAAGTTTTATATTACTAAAATAATTTAATACATTTTAAATATATTTTATAAAAGAATTGGAAATTTAGTGTAAGTTAAGAAAACCTTTTTTTACCTCTATTGTGGTAAAACAAAGTGGAAAGTGTTTTATTTATTTCTAATCAAGTAAACGCCGACAACATTCAAGAATTAGTTAAAAAAACAATTATGCAATTAAATTTGGTTTTTTAGACAATTTCTAAACCATTTCTTTTATGTATGTATAATGCCACTGTATCAAAATTCTATGCCGGATATGACCGTTTAGAAAAAATCTACAGACGATTTGAAAGGTAAATATTTGTGGCTCATTGGCGAGCGAAAGTAAAGAGACTCGCTAATGATGTTTAATTTACACTATCGAGAAGTACAATATTTTTTCACTCCATTGATCGGCTTCGTGACCGAGCCTAAGTGGCCGGACGTCTCGGTGCATACGAAATATTTTTACGCGCACAAAGAGAAAACTTATTTATCACCTTTTCGAAACACACAAATTAATTAATCAAGTATAGCACAGAGAAATTAATCAATCAAAAATATGTGTAGATACCATCCTAGCTATAAGTAGAGGCCACCCATCCACCCTACATATACATTGTTAATTTCAACGCTATAGCTGTTTTTAATTCCTTAAAATTAAAACCTAACTTATGTAGATATGTTTAATGATTTTACAAGCAATGTGTAATCATTTATTACTATAATTTATTTCAGTAGGTTGCGAATAGTTTAAGCATAATATATAATATATTGAGGTAGGTCAAGAGTACGCTAGGCTAACGGAGAAGTTGTTACCTTAGGTCAAGCGTACGCTAGCCTAATATATAACGTATTGTCCTAGGTCAAGGGTACGCTACGTCAACATCTAAATTATTAGGGTAGGTCAGGAGTACGCTGGATTAATAAATAACTTAATGTGGTAGGTCAAGAGTACGCTAAGTTAATAGATAACTTATTGTGGTAGGTCAAAAGTACGTTTGAGTAATATGTATTTTTAATTATTATTGATGGTTTGAGTTAACGCGAAGTGTTTTAAATCAAGAAATCAATATAATAAATGATACGCGTTAGGACTGTGTCTAAAATGTACCTAACGCTTAAATATATAAGTGAAGTAAGGATTAATTGTTGATATTAAACCCACTGTTGTGGTTGGAGTCTCGTTATAAGTGTAGGATGTTTGGGTACTCATTTGGTAATAATTAGTTTAGATACTTCATAACATTGAAATAAAACTACACAGATGGTTTGTTGAATACTGCAACATGTTTTGCCACACAGTGGTATTCATCTGCCTGATGAAGCCACTGTGTGGCGAAACATGTTGCATTGTTCAACAATTAATATGAAACCCTCCCAACTGTGTAGTTTCATTTCAATTAGTTCTATTTTGTATCTTCAATTTTCACCACAGTATCAAAAAGTTCGCTCAATGTAAATTATTCTAAAATCCAAGAACTACAATGTCTACTAAGAATAAGCTATATGCAAATATAAACATAATGTTTTCATAATCGCAAATGCGTGATATCCAATTTTATTTCACCTCGTGGCACCCAACACTATAAAAGACATTTATGTCGCGATTGACCTTTGTCCTGAATCCTTAATTTCCTCTGATCTTTCCCGTCCCATTGATTACGAGCCATCATTGATCGGACACGAAACACACTAACCTTGCCGCTCAAAAAAGCAGAAGACCGCTTCGCTTACAACCGGGCGGAGTATGCAAATTGGTTTTTAATAAAAATCAAATAATAATAGAACGTTTCGGACGCGAATTTTTCGTGTGTCACCAGTAAAAACCAAGGCCGAAACGATTTCAATAATGTATACGCGGTAATATATGTCCAGAACGCGGATGTTGTCGCTTTTTGTTTTTCGGATAGAAGCAGCACGTGAAATGGTTTTCGGATTTGGACGCCTTGTGATCGAGCCGGACGCCAACCAATCGACGGCCGAGCCAAAACGGTTAGAAAATACAAACGAGAGTGTGACTGACTTCACGCGGTTTCCAAACGCACCGTGAATGCAATAAATGTTAGAGGATTTCGCATCCGACTTATTAATAGGCGTTTGTCGGATGCCAATTGGTATATACTTAGAAGATGTTCCGAAAAAAAAAATTATTTGGCGCCGATTTGTTAATTTATAGAGGGTAATTGTATAAAGTGGAAATTGTCATGTATTTCCTGTAAGAAATTGTTTTAATCCCAAAATTAGAACCAGATAGAGCTTGAGATACGTAGTACCAAAACCATTAAGCCATATAATAATCTTCACGTAACTTAAAAAATATATTTCTCCAAAACCATTGTTGAGGAAGAATTACTGTAACTATATTGATCGATCTAATGAAAAATATTTTCCGTACATCGTGATCACAGATATTTGGATTTATAGAAAGTGCAAAATTTCTCACAAAATATAATAAATGTATTTTAAAAACCGGATTGTTACAATCGAATGATTCTTGTGTAAAGTGCATGTAAATGTGTCAAATTCCTGTGAGTTGATAAATAATGAGGAAGGAGCGAAAACGATAAGCATCGGTGGGCGAAATGTGGAACCACGAACGGACCGATCTCTAAAGAAGGCCAATATGATGAATCATCTGCAGGATATACGGAAAATTGTTCTCGATGCGCACATAAATAAGAATTGGAACCTTGGCCGGTTACGATTATGCTCAAAATTTATGGTTTGCCATAAATATAAATGGAAATCGGTACAGATTCGGTTTTTTGATTAGGATAGTCGAATTTAGAGGACGTGGTTATTGAATTTTTTTGCTACAAGGTGGTTTATTAAAGTCGAATGTGTTTAGTAAGGTCTTTGATGAAATTTGTGTCTTAGTTTGGTATTGTTGGCTTTATTTAAAGAGTTCATAATGGTATAGAGAAATCTAAAAATATGAAACATCGTAATATATAACTACTTTATTTTGTACCATCTTCAAGTCTATTTAAAGTGTAATGTTAACCTTGAATTGTGGTCAGAAATGTATCGATGAAAAAACAGATCTTAACCTACAAGAATTCATAATGAAAGTTGGAATTCTAAGAACATCAGACATAATGACTATTTTTTACCATTTTCAAATAATTTTAGAATAATTATTTCAGGTCTTATGGTAGATTCTTATCATTAATTTGAGGAGCAAAATAAAATAAACTTTCTTAACATCACGCACTTTATTGTTAGGCATTGATAAACGCCATAATCCTGATATCTAAAGATTCTGATTTAAAAGTTTTCTATTGTGAATTTACAATGGAATTAGAAAATTAAAGAATATCAGTGAACCCAATTTTTGTAGTTTTCCGAACCTAGGTGCTTAATGTTCATCTCTAAATATTTGCATTCTAAAAATTTGCTAGAAAAAATAATACAATCTTAAAAATAATGAACGTCTAAGAATATCCAAAGATCTTAAATTCTTGAGACGGTCCAACTAACTCAAAGTATTGATAAGTACCTACATGGCGCCAATATTAAAAAAAAAACAGAGATGGAAATCTAAGAACTTCAAATACCTAATTCTTTGGCTTCTTTCTCTAATTATGAATTTTTATAGACTATATTATGCTTAGCAATCTAAAACTAGATGTTGAGCAGTTACCTCTGACTAGACATTGCAAATTAAAAAAATTAATAAGAACAAAAGTATCTACGAACATCAAATCTTTCTGATGTTTTTAAAATGCTCTCTACTATTATAAATTCACAATGGTGGAAGAAAATTTAAACATCAAATATCTCATAAGTCATATTCTTAAGCTTCTTTATCGCATTATGAATTCTTGTAGCACTCCAGAACTCAATGTATGTCTTAATATAATCGCATTCTAAACAAATAGTTAGGAAAAATAATATAATTTTAAAAGTCATGAACAATAAAAAGATCACTTTACAAAGAATCCGAATTCTGTAAGCAGTCTAACTGACTCAAAGCATTTATAAGCACCTATAGTGCACCAATCTGAAAATTCTGATGATTGAAAACTTTTCTTTTATATTATTAATTGACGTTTTGAGGTAGAAATCTAAGAACATCAGATTCCCATTTTTATAGCTTTTCTCTTTTATTAAAATTGCTTCCTTTAAAGAGAATAAAGGTAATTATTATAATAATAATAAAATGGGTTTTTTTAATAGATTGTGCTAACCACTCCAAAAGTAGATGCTTAACAGTCCTTTCTAAAATCAATGAACTTTGGACAAGACAATACAATTTTATAAGTAATGGACAAGAGCAAGAAAATCTAAGGATATCGAAAGATTCTAATGCTTCTAGATAATCCATCTAATTTAATGTATTAATAAACACCTCTAACGCGAATCTATAAGAATTGCTAACGAAAATCTAGAAAAATCAGACATCTCAGAGTCTTTTTTCTTCCTATCAATTTATAGTCCGAGAAGGAAATCTTAAGAACGTTAGATACCCGAAAAATCTTATTTACTTTGGCTTTCTTTCTCTATTAAATTTTTTTGTAAGATTCGGTCGAGCTAAGCGCTCCAAAACTAGATGCTTAACGAACACTTTTAAAGTTTTGCACTCTAAAAATATTAAGGAACTTCTGGGTTAATAAAATAAAATCTTAAAAGTCATAAACAAGAATTTCAAGAACCTTAGAATGTCGTCAGATCCAATATTATTAGGAAGTATAACTAATTCAAGGCATCTGTAAGCGCCTAAACTACAATTCATAACGCCAATCTAAGAAAATCAGACATCTAAAACGTGTAATTATTTTAAACTTTTCTTCCGCATTATGAATTTACAATTTCAAAAGGAAAGAACTTCAGATGCTGATGTTTTTATTCTTTCCCTCTTTTTTTATGAATTCGTTTTTTGCTTGAAAATTTTCAAAGGCTGATGTTTTTAGGCTTCTTTCCTCCTTTAATTATGAATTTGTTTTTTACTTGGAAAGTTCTTTCTCTCAGTTTAAATATATAATGTAAGAGAAAATCTGCAGAAGTGACCAATTGGTCACCCCTACAGATTTTCTGTTTCATTATGAATTTATAGTGAGAGAAGGAAATCTAAGAACATCTGATACACAAAAAGTCCGATTTTCTTTGGTTTTTCTCCTCCATTATAAATTTTTGCACTATACTAGATGCTCAACTATCACTTTAAAAGATTTCAACTTTAAAAAAAATTAAAGAACTTCTGACTGGCCAATAAAATCTTTAAAAGTGTTCAACAAAAACAAAAGTATCTAAAAGTATTCAAACATCTTGATTTTATTTGGCAATACAACAAACACAAAGTGTTTAAAAACGTTTATACCATGCAAATCTATAAGAATTCCTGTTGGACATCTAAGAAAATCAGACATTTAAAGAACCCGATTAAATTAAACCTTTTTCTTCAACATTATCAATGTACGAAAGACGAAGGAAATCTAAAGAGTCTAATAATTTTAAACTTTTCTCTTGCGTTATAAATTTACAATTGAAAAGGGAAATCTAAGAACAACAGATACCCCAAAAGGCTGATGTTTTTAGGTTTCTCTCCCTTCTCTTATTATGAAATCATTTAGTACTTTAAAACTAGATACTCTTGATCATCTCTACGGATTCGCATTTAAAAAAAATGGGGAACTATTAACTAGTCAAAACAATTAAAAATAATAAACAAAAACAAAACTTTAATAATAATTTTTGATGATGTTTTACTGATTGGAAAGTGGGATAGAGGCCACCCACCCACCCTACATATATTAAAATAAAAATAATTACACAGCTTTTTGAATAAAAAGAAATTCAAAAGGTAATTTTTTGAGTGAGTCAATTAGTTAAAATTAGATAAATGATGGGTGGGCATTTAAATTAGATAAAATTACCTATAGAAAGTCATTTATATTTAAACTTAAATTTTGATTTATTTTATTTTTTTATTACTTAAAGGGTTTAATTGTTTTTAGTAACAAAATCATCAACGATCAGCAATTAAAGTTATCATGTATATGTAGGGTGGGTTGGTGTCCTCTATCCCACACTCCAATCAGTAAAACATAAGCGAGGGTTTTAATTAAAAGTCGTAGATTAAAAACAGAAACAAAATAATTACAATTTTAAGAGATTTACTCATATAAATTTTTCAAATAAATTTTGATGATGTTTTATTAATTGGAGGGTGGGATAGAGGCCACCCACCCACCCTACATATACAAAAAAATTAAATTACTGATAGTCTCGCGGTTTGAAATAAAATTAATTACAAAACTTTTTGAATAAAAAAAAATTCAAAAGGTAAATTTTATTAGTGAGTAAATTACTAAAAATTAGATTCATGATGGGTGGACAGTCTTTAAATCTAAATTAGATAAAATTAGCCATAGAAAGTCATTTATATTTAAACCTAAATTTTGATTTATTTTTATTACATAAAGGGTTTGATTGTTTTTAACAGCAAAATTATCAACGATTAGCAATTAAAGCTATCATGCATATGTAGGGTGGGTGGGTGGCCTCTATCCTACCCTACAATCAGTAAAACATACGCGATGGTTTTAATTAAAAGTTGTAGAATAAAAACAAAATAATTACAATTTTTAGAGATTTACTCATACAAATTTTTCAAATAATTTTTGATCATGTTTTACTGATTGAAGGGTGGGATAGAGGCCACCCACCCACCCTACATATACATATAAACTTTAATTCATCATCATCGCCGTTTCCAATAAAATTAATTACAAAACTTTTTGAATAAAAAAGAAATTCAAAGGGTAAACCTTTTGAGTGAGTAAATTAGTAAAAATTAGATGCATGATGGGTAGGCAGATTTTAAATCGAAATTTAATAAGATCAGCTATAGAAAGTCACTTATGTTTAAACTTAAATTTTGATTTATTTTATTTTTTATTACATAAAGTGTTTAATTGCTTTTAGCAGCAAAATCATCAACGATCAGCCATTAATGTTATCATATATATGTAGGGTGGGTGGGTGTTCTCTATCCCACCCTAAAACCAGTAAAACATAAGCGAGGGTTTTAATTAAAAGTTGTAAAATATAAATAAACACAAAATAATTACAATTTTTAAATATTTATTCATACAAATTTTTCATTTGATAATGTTGCGATAAATAAACATTTAAAATTGATAATTCTCACGAAACTATTTTATTTCTTACAAAATAAAGTTCTTTTTTTGTATAAAGGCAAAACATTTACAATTTGAATTCACAATCTCTATTTGAAATTATGTAAAAATTTATATAGAATAATAGACTTTTAACGTGAGAAAAATTTTCGCATTAAAATTTTTCTGATATTTCTCTAATCAAATATTTTCATTCTCATTTAACAATTTGCATTGCATGAAGAATATAGTATTAAGATGAGTTAGGTCAATTGGGATAGGTCAAGAGTACGCTACAGCACTTAATTATTTATTGAAATTTGTAAGGAATTTGCTAATTTCACACGATAATATTAAAATCAATTATTAATCGTCATCATTTTGAGAAGTAAACATCAGTTTTTTTTTTAATTTATACTGCAAAATAAAGTCTAATCAATTCTGATTTCCAAATCTATTTTGAAATTATAATCTTTAAAACAGTTGCTAAATATAAGAGAAAATTTTTATGATTAACTAATAAAATTTTATTATTTTGTAAAAATTAAATAATACTTTTAATCTGGATTATCATTATAACATCAACAATTTGTATTAAGAAAGACATTTGAGGTATATAACATATTACGAAGCTTAGAATATAATACATAAAACATAAGATTATTAAATTAATCCCAGAGTTAAATATTAAATTAATTCTTATTACACTTTTATTTCATAAAGTTTTAATTTTACGATACGAATTAAAAGAAAATAAAAACTTTGCAACAAGTAGCACATTTCCAAACCGAATTGCACAATCCGACAATTTTATAGCGTTAATATATTGTGCCCGTATTATATAAAAATATTACCCAACCGCCATCTCTTGCCTATAAATAAATTAACGGGCGTTAGTGTGTGCAAAAAGGTTTCGACACTATATATAATATTTTTTTTCTTGATGTAAAATAACAATTTTACTTTTCCGATTTGGGCATGGTACCAACAAACACTAATGAGCTAGACGCCAATAAAATTTTATTGCCGTCATATATATGTAGATGTAGGCCTGATTTCGTTAGAAATTTTAATCAGTCTAATGTGCCAATTTTATAAATTATTCTGTAAAGGATTTTATTTAAATAATCAACACGTGTGTGTGGGGGTTATTTTTTTGTCTTCTTTAAACACACCGATGAAATCCTGGAATACGGAAACGCGGCTGGAGTGTGCGAGCGCTTCACGGCAATGACGTCAGAGCGTCGATATTAATAAAACGCGTCCGAAAGTAACGACCGGTGACGTCGCATTGACGTCACGGCCCTAGCGACGTGACGTCACGGGCGACGGCATCGATTCGGCGACGTCACGAGCGTCGTCCTTATTCAGGCGCATTCCTGATGCCGTGGGAGTATTGTATAGTCGTCGCGTCTCACTCCAGCAACACACTTCGCGACGCCGAGGTCAAAGCGAAAGTTTTCGTGGTAGTTAGTTTCACCCGAGTCTTCGCCACGTTCCAGCTGATCACTAACAAAACAAAACAACTACCAAAAAAAAATCCAGCGATTTCACCTGGAGAGACGCTTTCGGTGAGCAATCCCACATCTCATCATCAACAACAACAACAATTAAAAAAAAATCAGATTGTGATAACAATGATAATTCCATTTCCACGTGTCACGGGTCAAAACTCATGCCTCTCATACACATACACAATCCATTGAGCAATCAACAACATCACCTCGGGTTATTGAAAGAATAAACACTTGGGTTTTGAGTGTTTGCGAGGATAGGAATTCGGAGAAAATCGTTTGGCGGTGGAAACTTATTTTAGAAACCTCATCGATTCGTGACGTCACCGCGGCTAATCTCGATGACGGCGCGGTGTTTTATTAAAGCTCGCGTGACGTCGTTTTCGGCGCCTGTCAGCTGTTGATGATCGATTGCGTGATGGTCGAATTTTCCGTTTATTTTAAACGCCTTCTCATTATCACAAAACCGATAGGCATTAATAAATCCCGAATGATTTAAAAGTGGGGTTTATACAGAACAGCTGGCTCGTCGTTAAGGACGTTCCTCGGTGACGTGTTGATGACGCTTTTACCACATTGATTATCTGCGTGACGCGTTTAACATGATCGTATTATTCTGTTACATGTGTTTTGTGCTAAATATATATTTTGCTTTTATGGAATTATAAGCGACGCTATTATTATACCTGTTTTCTAAGAAAATAAACTGTTAAATATATATAAACTTGAAGCAATTGAAGATTTTAAAGCAATTTTGAATTTCACACCTCAGTAACCAATGTTGGTAATTGCCACAATTCCGTAATTTTAAACAAATTCGAAATTAGATTGGTGTAGAATTTGTATAAAACTGAATTCGTTTGTAATTGCTGAAAACCATGCTTGTCTTCTGGAGATGACATAATATCATTGGCCACCGAACTCAGTTTTTCAGCTAATTTGGTGAAAAACTTCTTTAAAATAGGATGACGGTGAAGATTGGTTATTTGTTAGTCCCGTGTCAAAAAAATATCACTGGGGGAAATAATGGAATCGATTAAGGTTTATCTTTCTCGCCCTCAAAAGATTTCTTTCGCGTTGCTCCATTTTTTCTGGTTCATGTTTGTGACTATTACACTGTCGCAATTGTTTATCGACTGGTTTATTAGAATATTTGCGATCCTTTTCGCAGTTTTGTTGGAAGGATTGTCTATGATCTTGCTAAGTGAATAAATCTTTACTGCTTATAATGTACCGAAAGCGTAATCTTCAAAGGAGCTTCCATTAGGGGTCAACACCGACTGATCTGAAGATTACGCGTTCGGCTCATCATCAACAAGGGTGCTGAAGCTACTGGAACCTGCCTAGAACTTCTTCAGTTTGATCAACTTTGTGTCAATCATCATAATATGGTTATTACTTTTTTTGTGTTAGCGCTCATGCAGAGTTGCTCCATCTGTTGTCTTCAGTTACTACTTATTTCTTTGCTGCCGCAAGCTGAGGTCCTTGTAACCGAGATTCATGGCCTCCTTAACCCTCAACAACTCGGCAGTTATGGCGGTCTTCTTCTGTACCCAAACTTTTGACTCTTTCGCTAATCAAAATCGCCATCATCTTCACACCTAATCTACCCTTTTTGGTACCCAAGTCTTCCTTTATTTTGGCTGTATCAGAAAATCTCATTCGTGATCATTGTTCACGATTATCAAAACAAAAATCGACCTTCTGAAATTCTCCTTTCAGTGTAATGATTTTTTTTCCTATTGTAGAAATTCTCGTGCTCGTCAAAAAACTGACTTCCTTTCGCTCTTAATCTTCTTAATTTTCTTATTCTTCCCTCAAAAGTTGTCGACCATTATTTTAATATACTCTTCTATCAATTCCGCGACCTTAGGTATTTGAAACCATTCACAGAGATTTTTAAGTCATGATTTTTCTATTACCTTCAAAAAGCGACTTCCTTACGCTCTTAATCTTTTTAATTGTCTTCTTCTTCTTTCTGTGCCTTCTTCTTTCGAAGGTTGTCGACCATTATTTAATATACTCCTCTATCATTCACAGAGATTTTTCAGTCAAGATTTTTCTTTTACCTTCAATGTTACCTTCTACTATTAACTATATGAATGCGTACTTATCGTTACATAGTAAGTCCTCTAAATAGGCTACCTTCATCTTATTTCTTATTGGTAGTAATTCCCGTTCTTTGTTCATCTTTAGTTGACACATAAAACTAGTGACAGTTGACAGAAAAAAAACTCTCAGGTGAAAATTGAGATATAAAATTATTTTACCAATGAGCAAATAACAGATAACTGATGCAGTGGGTAGAAAATACATGGATGATCATAGAAGGAGGAGATGACAAGTGACTCATGACAAAAGTCAGATAGAACCACATTGAGGTTTAAAACTAATTTATCAATGAGTTAAAAAAAAGATAATTAGTAGCAGATGATAAAAAAATAGGTACATAATCATAGATGGCTTATGATTTATGACACACGACAGATAAAAATATTTTCGATCACGAATGACATGGCAGAGTTGACAGATAAAACAAAAACTGCCAAAATCATTTTAAATGTGCAAATAATATTTCGCACATATATAGATAATACTAAAATTATGATAGATGGTATCAGATAGTTGATGCCTGATGTCAGATGGTAAATGACAAGTCACAGTTAACTGATAAAACTCTCTGATAAAATCACATCAGGTAAAAATTGAGATTTACAATTGAGAGATAAAATAAAAACTATCAAAATCACTTCAAATGTGCAAATAATGTATTGTAGATATATAGATAATAGATAAATTATGATAGATGGTGTCAAATGGTTGATGCCTCATATCAGATGGTAAATATCAAGCCACAGTTGACTGATAAAACTATCTGATAGAATCACATCAGGTGAAAATTGAGTTTTACAATTATTTTACTAATAAGCAAATAACAGATGACTGTTGGCTGAAAATAGACGAATAATCATAGATGGCAGATGACAAGTGACTTATGACAGATGGCAGATGACAGATGAAAATGTTCGATGACAGATGACAAATGACATGAAAGAGTTGACGGATAAAACAAAACAAAACAATGTCAAAATATCTCTCAGCTAATAGTTTAGAATTTAAGCAGATGACAGATGACAGTTGATAATGTCCGATGAACAAGGATAAAGGACGTGCGAGATTTGACAAATAAAACGATTCTATCAATCACTAAATGACTTGTGATATATGACAGAGGGTTGATAACAGGTGGTAAATGACAAGTAAGAGTTAGTCAATCAATCTCAGTAGGTGAAAATTGAAATATAAAACAATTTTGTCAATTGGTTAATGGCAGATGACACAGATAAACGATGGCAGACAATAGATAATACCTGTTGATAGAGTAAAATATGACTAACGATATGATATATGACAGATAAATGATGCTAGATGACCGATGACTCATGACAGATTATAGATGAAAATATGTAATGACAGATAACAAATGAAAAATGACAGTTGACAGTTATAAAAGTTTGTCAAAATCATATGAAAATTGAGAATTAAAACTTATACAGATTACTGATGACTGATTATAGATAATACATAAATGATAAGTGACAGTTGAGATGTCAGATGATAGATGACAGATAATAATATTAGATTAAAACATTAAAATGAAAATTTCTTGTAAATGTTCTTTGCTATAAATCAAAATTTTCCTTCTGGCATTTATCACTTGCAATCTATAGATAGATAGATGGCAGATTGCAATTCTTGCATTCCTATTTGTCATTTATTACTCGCAATCTGAAATCTGTCTATAGATTAAAAGTGATAAATGACAGATACGAAATTTTGATTTATACCAAAGAACATTTACAAGAACTTTTCAATTTATTTTTTTAGGTCTCCTTGGTAATTTAGGCGTTTATTTTATGTGCAGAAGAAATTGGATTAAAGAATTAGATTTTATATATACTTTTTCTTCTTGTAGGTTTTTGCTAAACATATATTTAAAAAAAAAATTCAACAGGTTTCTAAAATATTTTGTATCGACAAGGTTGTTTTTTTCCCTTATTTTCAGCTTTCCTTCAGATTTATAAAACGGAAAATAAAAGAAATCTAAAATACAAAATTTGACAAATGCCCAACAATGTTCTCTAATATATTTTGGACTCCAAACACTACCAAAATAGCAAAGAACATTTACAAGAATTTTCGTTTTATGTTTTATTTTAAATAATAATTTATTTATTTGTGAGAAATAGAAACATCCTTAAATCTTTTCTATCGTCCAGTGCAGAAGATATTGGATTAAAGAATTAGATTTTATATATACTTTTTCTTCTTGTAACTCTTGTGAAGGTATTTACTAAAAATATATTTAGAAAAAATTTCAACAGCTCCCCAAAAGCTTTTGTATCATCAAAGTTGTATTTTCTCCACGTTATCAGCTTCCTTCAGGTTTATAAAACGGAAAATAAAAGAAATCTAAAATACTAAATTTGATAAATGCCCAACAATGTTCTATAAAATAATTTGGACACCAAACACTAACAAAATAAATTTCTCAGAATAGCTTTTCCCCTTTTTTTAATTATATGAATCCTTACAATCGGTAACAGATTTAGCAGTTACAATATTTTAGAAACTTTTTCTTTTTGTCCAAGACATTAAAATATATTTAGAAAAAAATTCAACAGGATCATAAAATCTTTAATATCATAAACAATTTAAGTGAAAATTTCTTGTAAATGTTCTTTGCTATAAATCAAAATTTCCCATATGTCAAATATCACCTGCAATCCATCTATCTATAGATGGCATATTTCAAATGATAAATAACAGATAGGAAATTTTGATTTGTAGCAAAGAACTTTTACATTTTATTCTTTAAGTTAAGACGTTCGTTTTATTTTAAAGAATATTTTATGTAAAAATTCAATATGTGTTTAATATTTTATGTAGTTGTGAAGAATCCTTTCATATTTTCTACTATCCAGTGTAAAAGAAATTGGATTGAAGAATTCGTTTTTACATATACTTTTTCTTCTTGTAACTCTTGTGAAGTTATTTGCCAAAAATATTTTAAGAAAAAATTTAATCAGGATCCTAAAATCTTTTGTATCATCAAAGTTATGTATTTTCCTGCATTTTCAGTTTTCCTTCAGATTTATAAAACAGAAAATTAAAGAAATTAAAAAATGCCCAACAATGTTCTCTAAAACATTTTGGACTCCAAACACTAAAAAAATAAATTTTCTTCACCTAAGAGCTTCTCAGAATAGCTTTTCGTCATTCTGGAAACTTCATCTCTTTGTCCAGGATATTTAAATATATCTAAAAAAAACTTCAACATGATCCTAGAATCTTTTGTATCATCAAAGTTGAGTTTTTTTCTTACATTTTGAGAATTTCTTCAGATTTATAAAACGGAAAATATAAGAAATCTAAAATTCTAAATTTAATAAATGACCAACAATAAAATATTTTAGACGCCAAACATTACCAAAATAAATTTTCTTCTAACTATTCTTTCCCTAAAAAGCTTCTTAATTTTTAAATTATATTAATACTTATATATTATATTCTTCTAAATATCTTAAATATAGAACATTAAAACTAAGATTTTAATGAAAATAAAATCAGCCTGAGAAAAAAAATATTTATCAAGGATAGTTAACTCTTCTTCGAGTTCAAGTTATATCTTTAATACACGTGTTGGATTTCCCCGAGTAGCTTCGGACCTCCTCTTTAACTCTTCTCAATTTTTACGTTTTATGCATCCGTGAGAAGCTTCTTTATAATATATAAATGTTTTTTTAAATTTTATATTATTTACTATACTTAAGAAGCCTATTCTTCATTTTGTCACTAAATGAAAAACTAGATTGTACGAGTATACAAAATTTCATTTAAAAAAATTCTGCTCAAAATAACTTTCTTCATCGATAAAGCTTCTCTATTTTTGAATTTTTGCATCATCAAAAATTTTCCACATTTTCAGCTCTGTTTTAGATTCATAAGATACAAAATACAAGAACTCTAAAATTCTAAATTTGTTAAATGCCTAAAACAACTTTCTTCATCATTGAAGGTCTTCAAAATAACTTCGCATTTAGATTATGTAAATTTGTTTCTGTTGTGCTTCCTAAATAGAATTTATGTTTTATTACAATCAAGAAGTTTCTTTTTCAGTTTCTATATGCAATATTTAGATACAAACTTGTCAGCAGATGAGGAATATACATATTTTTTAAATAATTAAAGAAATTATTTAAGATGTTTGTAGTTTCTCCCTCAATTTCGGTTAAAATTTTGATTTTCGTAAATTAAGTGCAATTATTTTGTTTAAGATCAAATAAATATAAAACCAGTTAAAATATTTACATCAAAACTTGTCAGTAAATGAAACCTATGCTTATTTTTAATAATATTCAAAGAAATTATTTAATACTTTTGCCATTTACAATCAGTTTTAGTTTTAAATTTGATTTTCTTAAATCAAGTGCAATAATAATTGTATTAGGCTTAAATAGCAACAAAGCCAGTTAAACTATTTAGGTCACATCTTGTCAGTAAATAAAGAAAATACATATTTTCATTAATAATTGACGAAATTGTTTAATTGAGGGAGAAACTACAACTCTCAATTTTGTTTAAAATTTTGATTTTCGTAAATTTAGTGCAATAATTTTGTCCAAGCTTAAATACTAACAAACGAATGGAAATATTTAAATCAAAACTTATCAATAAACAAAAAATATACTTATTTTTAATAATAATCAAAGAAATTATTTAAAATGTATGTAGTTTCCCCATCAATTTGAGTTAAAATTATGTTTTTCTTAAATTAAGTGTTTATTCTAAACACTTAATTCTAAACACTTAATTTATGGATACTTCGAATGATATCTTCTTGAGATATTTTGAAGGCAAGATATCATTCAAAGTATCCATAAATTAAGTGTTTAGAATAAACACATAAAAAAAAATCATACCCTGTGGTATACCAGCACCACTAACATCCACACTTACATTATAAATTATTGCTCTTAAGTGTTTCCCATGACTTGTCAGTGGTTATCCACCCAAATAAGGAATTACTACGACGCTTAGACAATAGGTTATGATATCTTAAATTACGTTTTATTAAATAGGTTTACAAAGAAAACAAATTCTATTATCTAAGAAATATTATTAAACTATAAAGAGCTGCCAATAATTAATTCTCAACTATTTCTTTTTTTCATAGAATACATCCAAATTCTTATTCAAAATACGAAATGACTCAGCCATGAAGAAAATCCCGAACAAAACGTGAGTTTCGCATTAAATCGAGAAAAGCAACAAAAAAAAACACCTCCTGCATATGCTGATTAGCAATGACCTCAGCGGCGCGACTTCCTGAATATAAATAAATTTCGGATGAAAATGGCGAAGTCTGCAGTGCGTTTCACCACTTTACGTTATTAAAAGCAAAAAGTAAAACGTGTGTAATTTAACAACTCCGCGAGTAATTGAGTTTTCGAATTACGCTATGTCGGATAAGTACAAATTATGCGTTGTTTATCATAATTATCATCGGGCCTAGGGCCCGAAATATGCGTCCCGTCCGCCGGTATTAAGTTAATATTGGGTAATAAATGTCTATTATTAAGATTTAAGTATTTATTTACTACGGCGTGAAAGTGTAATTGATGGTAAGAAAGTTGTTTGGTTAATTTATTAGGGAGGGGAGGGCAAGTGAGATAGTCTTCATGTAAGATCTTGTTAACCTTATGAAATAAAACATAATTAGGGTTTATCGAGTTATTAAGAAATAATCAAAAGTCATAAGCAATCTTACCTACTGATTATAATCATATGAGATGATGAAATCGTATAGATTTATTTTATCAGATAATTAATATAAGAATAGACTTAATTGTACCTCGAAACTCCAATCAGTTAATTTTACCAAAACTAATAATTTAGCTACATGGTAGAGCCTTGGGGGACACCTTATTTTCGATTTAATTAATTAATTAATTTAAAACACGTAAATCTGGTCTTGAATTTTCTTCCAAAATCTCTGTAAGTAACATTACAACTATAATAATAATATCCATTGTAGGAATAGTAGAAAATAAACATTGCATCAGAAGATTTATTTAAGCTAAGGTGTCATATACAATTAACACATATTTTTCTTTTTATTGTTCGACTTTAGATATTTATAGATATTGATAGAAAGCTATAGAACGATTTCTAAATTTATTATTGTGCTGATTACTAAAACTATATGAAAATTATAAATTGCAAGTCGATATATATATTTCTTAATGATTTAGAAATTTGCAATTCGAAGTGCATGCATCACGTTTATCTTTGAGTGGTCACTCACGGAGACTTGAACTTGATTCGGCGGTTGTCAGAATGGTAAATATGTAAATTCGTGCTTCTTTGTTTGGCTTCGTGATGTATGCTGCTGGATCGAGTGTTTGCTTTCACCGGATTACGATGAGAAATTAAATATTTGAATAATTTTTTGGCGAACCATTTTTGTCTCAAACTCAAATAATAATAAACATAATAATAATAATAATAATAATTTATTCCCCAACAGACTAATGTCCTGTTACAGAACAAATCATAAAGTGGTGCACAATTCAAAAAAAGAAATAGGATAAATTACACGAGGGATAGTAGGAAAGTAGTTCGCGACGTGCAGAGCGATGACGAATAGAGTAGCCGCCTAATGTGTCTTAACATGTTTAGTTGTATTTCAGCTGTCTATATGGAAAGTTATGTCTCGCCGTGTTGTTTGTGTGAGTGTTTATAATATTTACCAGTTGTGAAGTTAAATTTCTTAATACAAGAAATGTGCGACCTTGCATAATTCATCATCACTTGAAGGGGAAAACATGTTATGGATAAGTCGTCTATTCAAGCCTGTTGTAGTAATTTCAACTTAGGAAGAGTAAACACCTATAATGACGAGTATTTCGGATTCTATAGTCCAGAAATTGTAAGAAACGCTAAAATACGTCCATGATTAATTTTAGAGAAGTCTTCCAATTCTTGAAAATACAATTTCCTTTTCAAAATCCTCATACAAGCAATATATCCAATTGAATACTATAATGAAGATAAGGGTAATTGTAGATTATTACATTTATTCAATTAAAATTAACAAGAAATTACATAAAACTTTAAAAGCAAACAATAAATCATTCGTAATCGACTCACAATCAATTTTTCCCACCTAACACTGTGCAGATCGAATTACGGCAGCTCTTGATTAAACAATTTACCGCCACATTAATTTTACAGGTTTAATAAACACAGTCGATTACGTGCACGTCGCATTTCTATCTAAAAAAAAACCGAACGGCCGTAATTATAACAATTAGCATAGCTCGTAATTCCGCAGCAACAATTACTCAGGTCCTTCCCTTTATTAAATCTTCCGTAATGGCCGTACGTTCTCCGTGCGTGGAAATTGATATAATTACAACATCTACTGGCCGTATTGATTAATTTAAATCAATAACAATTTCGCAACGCCGACTTAATTGTGCATAACTATCGATAGTCGGTTTTCATTAATTGGCGCTTTTCTTCGATGGTTGATAGGTTTTTTTCCTCTTGTTTTCGTACCCGCTCGCGATGCAAATGGATTTTCCGGCTTATCTAATTGCTTCATTTGCCTAGGACGATGATGATTCAATCAGAAATGTAAGGTAAGTTAATCGATACGTAATTGGTTACATCGTTCCAATTCGGAACCTTGTGGTATAGAATAAATTTATTTATTATAACAAACTCTCTCAAAGTCACTGTTTGCAAATAAAGAGAACACATTACAGATAAGAAAGTAAGAGAAGAGTTTAGTTTATATCTTCAAGTTCCTTTATGATGGTAAAGTACTTGATTTAGATTTACAAGGTTTAGATGAAATTCTCATAGTCAAACCTGTGTTTTAAATTACTACGTACACAGTTTAATAGTAAAAGCTA
The DNA here is from genome assembly GCA_963969525.1 of Ontholestes murinus. Lineage (NCBI taxonomy): Eukaryota > Metazoa > Arthropoda > Insecta > Coleoptera > Staphylinidae > Ontholestes > Ontholestes murinus. The sequence continues at coordinate 79,719,303 of OZ018389.1, read as the reverse complement.
TTACTTTGAGATACATCATGAAATCAGGAAGTTATATTATTTTATTAAAAAAACTGCCGTTTACCTTAAAAAAGTAAAAGAAAGTCTTCCAAGGAAAAATAAATAAGTACATTTACCAAGGAGAAAAAAAATAATGAGATTTTATATTTCTTTGCAGATCCAATAAATTTCTCAATAACTAAATTGAATTGATTGATCAATTATTATTTTCTTGTTTACATAAATATTAAATACCCTTCTTGAAGTATCTCTACATAAATTCAGAAGTTTTTGACCTTTGTTAATAAACTTTATATCTGGAGTTTTAAAAATTTGTAAAAATACACCCCTAAAGCGATTAGGTTAGAAATTTGAAAATATATTCTAATTTAACGTCATTTTCAACATACTATAAAATGTACTGTAGAATAGCTTAAAATAAAGTGGCAACACTGTAAACTTGAATTTTATTTAAAGAAATTCGCAACTAGCATCTGAAAAATATTCTATAAAAATCAATTAAATCAAGCAATTAGCTTACATGTAAAAAATGCATTCTAAATTAACGTATTTTTCATATGCTAGCAAATAAACTAAATAGCATTACTGTAAACAGAGTGACAACACTGTAAACTTAAATTTGAGTTAATGAAATTTACATCTCTTTCTTCTAAAAATTCTAAAACACACATCGGTTAAGTAATTACCTTATAAATTTGAAAATATACTCTAAATCAATTTACTTTTAACATACTTAAATATTATCTATGTAGCATAAGTGTGAACAAAGTGGCAACACTGTAAGCTTGAATTTGACTTCATGTTGTTCGCATCTCGTGTTTTAAAAATTTATAAAAAACACACCACTAAAACAATTGGTTTGGAAATTTGAAAACATATTCTAAATTAACGTATTATTAACATATTAAAAAATAATATATGTAGCATAGCTGAAAACAATATGGCAACACTGAAATCTTCAAATCTTAAAGTTGCAATTCGTGCTTTAAGGAATTTTTAAATATTAATCACACAAGAAATTAGCAAAAATTATTAAAAAACATTCCAGATAAATATATATTTTTAGGTGCTAAATAATATTTATGAAACAAAGTTGTAAAATAAGTGGCAACTTCGAAAACTTTTGTTTTGAGTTAAAATTTGCATTTAGGGCTTTAAAAAATTATAAAAATTGGAGCACCGAAGCAATCGATTTGGAAATTTAAAAATATATTCTAAATTAACGTATTTTTAACATACTAAAAATAATATATACAGCACAGCTAAAAGCATGTGGAAACAGTGTAAACTTCAATTTGATAGAATAAAAGTCACATCTCGTTCTTTAAGAAATTTAAAAAGAAAATTATCACACAAACAATTAGCTGCAAATAATCAAAATGCATTTCACATGAATGTATCTTTTTATTTACTAAATTTGATTTATGTAACGTAGCTGTAAGAAAAGTGACAACTTTGAAAACTTTTGTTTCGAGTTAAAATTCGCATTTTACGTTTCAAAAAAATTCTAAAGAGTACACCGTTGAAGTAATCGGCTTGAAAATTTGAAAATGTATTAGTAACATATATTTTCTTAAAATATTAAAAGATAGTCTATGTAGCATAGCTGAAAACAATGTGGCAACACTGTAAAATTCAATTTAATAGAATGAGATTCGCATCTCGTGTTTTAAAATGTTTTAAAATATTTGTCACAGAAACAATTAGCTTCAAGTTTTCAAAATATACTCCAAATGGATAAATATTTTAAGGTAGTAAAAGAAATTTATGTAATATAGCTGTAAGATAAGTAGCAATTTTTCAAACTTTTGTTTTGAGTTAAAATTCTCATTTTACGCTTCAAAAAATTCTAAAGAGTACACCGTTGAAGCAATCGGCTTGAAAATTTTAAAATGTATTAGTAATTGACGTATACTTCATATATTAAAAAATAGTCTATGTATACTAGCTGAAAACAATGTGGCAACACTGTAAACTTCAATTTGATAGAATGAAAGTCGCATCTCGTGCTTTAAGAAATTTTAAAATGTTTATCACATGTAAAATTAGCTTTAAATTTTCAAAATATATTCCAGATGAATGTATCTTCTTAGGTACTAAATTTTATTTATGTAACATAGCTGTAAAAAAAGTGTCGACTTTGAAAACTTTTGTTTCGAGTTAAAATTCGGATTTTTCACTACAAAAAATTTTAAAGAGTACACCGTTGAAGCAATCGGCTTGAAAATTTGAAAGTATTAGTGATTTACGTATTTTTAACATACTAAAAAATTTGATATGTAGCATAGCTGGAAACAATGTGGCAACACTGTAAACTTCAATTTGCTAGAATGAAAGTCGCGGCTTCTGCTTTAAGAAATTTTAAAAAAATTACCACTTGAAAAATTAGCATCAAATTTTCAAAATACATTCCAGATGAATGAATATTTTTAGGTACTAAAAGAAATTTATGTAATATAGCTGTAAGATAAGTAGCAATTTTTCAAACTTTTGTTTTGAGTTAAAATTCTCATTTTACGCTTCAAAAAATTCTAAAGAGTACACCGTTGAAGCAATCGGCTTGAAAATTTGAAAATGTATTAGTAATTGACGTATACTTAACATATTAAAGGATAGTCTATGTAGCATATCTGAAAACAATGTGGCAACACTGTAAACTTCAATTTTATCGAATGAAAGTCGCATCTCGTGTTTTATGAAATTTTAAAATATTTATCACACGAATAATTAGTTTCAAATTTTCAAAATACATTCCAGATGAATGAATACTTTTAAGTACTAAATTTGATTTATGTAACCTAACTGTAGAAAACGTGGCAACTTTGCAATCTTTTTAGTTAAAATTCGGTTTTGGCGTTTAAGATAATTCTAAAAAATATACTACTGAAGCAATTGGCTTAGAAATTTGTTAATATCTTCTTAATTAAGGTGTTTTTCTAATACTAAAAAATAATTGTTGTAGCATCGCTAAATACAATGTGACAACACTGTAAACTTGAATTTGATTTAATGAAATTCGCATCTCGTTCTTTAAAAAATTCTCAAAAGTACACCAACAAAGCAATCAGCTTAGGAATTTAAAAATATCCTCTAAATTAGCGTATTTTTGCCATACTAGAAAATAAACGATATATCATAGCTAAAAATAAAGTGACAACACTGTAAACTTGAATTCGATTTAAAAAAAAATCGCATCTTCGGCTTTAAAACATTTCTAAAAAGTATACCACTCAAGTAATTTCCTTATAAGTTTAAAAATATATTCCTAATTATCGTTTTTTAAACATATGAGACAATAATCTATATTGCATTGCTGTAAATAAAAAAGCAGCTTTGCAAAATTTTATTTTGAGTTAATGAAATTCGTATTTCGTGCATTAAAGTATTTTTATGAACTATACCACCCATGTAATTAGGGAAAATTTTTTAAAATGCATTCCAAATTAATGTAGTTTTAGTATACTAAAAGAACTATTTGTGTAGCACAGCTTTAAAAAAAGTGGCAACACTGTAAACTTGAATTTCATATAATGTAACTCGTATTTCACGTTTTAAAAAAATTCTAAAAAATACGCTACTCAAGCAATTAGTCTAAAATTTTGAAAATACATTCCACATTAACGTATTTGTTTAGGTGTTAAAAATATTTTATGTAGAATAACTATTAACGGAGTTGCATCTTTATAAACTTTTGTTTTGAGTTAATGAAATTCGCATTTCGCGTTTTAAAAAATTCTAAAAAATACGCCACTTGTGTTATTAGCATGAAAATTTTAAAATACAGTATAAGTTAACGTATTTTTAACATACTAAAATATAATCTGTGTGGTATAGGTGTAATCAAAGTGGCAACACTGTAGATCTGCATTTGATTTACGAAATTCGCATCTCGTCTTTTAAAAAATTCTAAAGGGTTCACCGTTGAAACAATTGGCCTAAAAATTACCAAACCTAATCTAAATTAACATGTGTTAAACATACTAAAAAAATTGCTATGCAGCATAGCGGTAAAAAAGTGACAACACTGTACACTTGCATTTTATTTGGGAAAAACGCATCTTTTTCTTTAAAAAATTCTAAAGAGTTCACCACTAAGGTAATTAGCCTAAAACTTACCAGACCTACTCTTAATTAACATATGTTAAAGTTACTAAAAAAGAATCTATGCAGCATAGGTTTAAACAAAGTGGCAACGCTGTAGATTTGGATTTGATTTACGAAATTCGCATCTCGTGCTTTAAAAAATTCTAAAGAGTTCACCATTGAAGAAATTAAAATAAAAATGACTAAACCTAGTCTAAATTAACGTATTTTAAACATACTAAGAAATAATATATGTAGCATAGGTGTAAACAAAGTGGCAACACTGTAAACCTGCATTTGATTTACGAAATTGGCGTCTCGTATTTAAAAAAATTCTAAAGAGTTCACCGAGGAAGCAATTGGCCCAAAAATTACCAAACTTATTCTAAATTAATATATTTTAAACATACTAAAAAATAATCGGTGTAGCAAAGCGATAAATAAAGTGGCAACACTGTAGACTTGCATTTGATTTACGAAAATCGCTTCTTGTGTTTTAAAAGTTCTAAAGAGTTCACCACTGAAGGAATTAGACTAAAAATTACCAAACTTATTCTAAATTAACATATACATACTAAAAAGTAATCTGTGTAGCATGGGTGTATACAAAGTGGCAACACTGTAGACTTACATTTGATTAGGGAAATACGTATCTCGTGCTTTAAAAAATTCTAAAGACTTCACCATTGAAGCAATTAGCCTAGAAATTACCAAACTTATTCTAAATTAACATATGTTAAACATACTAAAAAATAATATATATAGCATAGCGGCAAATAAAGTGGCAACACTGCAAATTTGAATTTTCTATCATTTGATATACTTTTCTATGTTTTTTCATTATTATAATCAGAGATAAAGACTGATAATAATCAGAACAAGGACTTGACTTTAAATTTTACGATTTAGCATTATAAAGTTGTTTTCTATTCTTTCTATTCAACACCCACGCTGAGAACCGTCCGATGTGAGCCTTCTCTGGAATGGAAAATAAATGATTTCATTTCCGTAACGTATCCATACAATTTCTATATTTTTATATTTACGATAGCGAACCAATAATTAATCATGTGCACACATACACACTTCATTATTGCCTTTGTTGTTTCGTTAATGAAGTGATGTAATCTGTGTGTTTCGTTCAAGATAATGATCAATTCGTGGCCGTATAATCAAGACATTCCTTACGTAGTGGTGTGAAAATATTTTCTGGAAAACATAAAGATAAAAATGTGCATGAAAAATATACATAATTAATCAATTGAAAGTCGAAATTGGCTTTCCGAATTGATTTTAACCACAAGGTTCCAAATCAGGACTCATTTAAATCATTTTGAATTTTTAACAAAAATATACCATCAGGATGGTGCTGACAATTATTATTTAGTAATCCGTGCAGATTATTATTTAGTAATCCGTGCAGAAATATAAAGATATGATATAGAATTTTCCATATTTATACTAAGTATATTATTCGTAAGGTATTTCTTGAATAACTTTCTCACTTATATCTTGAAACAAACCAAGTGTTGACCAATTCTTTACCTAATAAGTAGGTTTACAGATAAAATAAATTTTGTTGGTCATACTTGCTTACAGTTGTTTCAAGAGTCATTCTTATTAATTTTTGGATAACTGCACTAATGCACTACATTCATATGAAAATAATAAATTATCAACATTAAGTTTTTGGATTTCATTGCCCAGTGTAGTACTTATTCTATTTGTGCAATGGAATCAAAAGAAATTATTTAATGCTTGGAGCCATCACATTTAAAATTATAGTTTTGGATTGTATAAGTCACAATTTCTCTTTGAATAATAAACATTAAACTACATAATGATGTTATAATGTATTATAAAATAGTAAGAATACTTTAATGGTTTAAAGATGGCTTAGTCTTTCCGTTAGGGACGGGTACAAAACCATCATGCGTGCGTAAGCATTATATGACTTGCCGGTGCGCACTCGTATATACACAATAGTAGGTGAGTTTTACGAGCGTAGCATGTAGTAAAGTGGTAAAGTGCAGACCTCACAGCAGTGCACCATTAGGTGTTCCCATTAGATCTGTCCCATGATGTTTACGAGCATAACGCTCGATCACTCGCCGGTGCTTACACCACGAAGAGACAGTTATGGCCTGCAATTATATGATTTCTTATTTCTCTTACTTGTCCATTCCATATTGCATTGTTTATTTTATGGGCGGCACATGAGGCCGGGTATTTATTAAATCGCGTCCGATCACGATGTGCCCCGTGGAATGTTACGAAATTACCGTAAACGGGCACGGGGAATTCGATTGATTATTAATTGCTGATTTAATTGGAATATGGTTCGATTCAGTTCGCAGTGAGCTTCGTTTCCAGTTTGAAATTTAAATAAATTATAAGATCGAATGTACCACAAGGTTCCAAATTGGACCAATTATATTAATTAACAGTAAAACTTCAACTAAAATTATTAAATCAAATTGATTATTGATTTCTTCAAATAATATTTATATTCAACAAATCACATCCAAAAATAAAAATAGAAAGTAACACATTGTTGTATAACCTCATCAAATTTTAATAGGCATTTCATTATGTCTAGTTTACGACTATATTAATTCCATATTTTATCCGAATCAATATAATGATTGGAAACCTACCGGTGTAATATAGTTTTTTATTTTTTATATCGGCAATTAAAGTTTCGTGCGCGATGATGAAAATTTGGGCACGTTTTCCTACGGGCCCGGTTTATTTATTTATTTATTTATTTATGTTTTTTTTTGCTTTGTGACCCAGAACGGTCGCCTACGCGAATTTCGTGACTCGTTAGGTATGCAGGCGTTATCAACGTTCAGATTGTTTATTTATCATGACGCGTACGATTGTTTGAAGAACGTCCCCCCGAGCTGCGTTCTGTTGCCGGCAATTAAGACGTTCGTAATTTAGTGCAATTAACTAATGGTAATATATGACCTCAGAGGTGTCAGGTTTTTATATTGTATCAATTAACCAATGCCTATGAAATTTAACGTTATAATTCACATTATGTTAGTATACAATTGAGGAGAATTAAAACTTTCATAGGCATTTTCTTCACAAGTAAAGAAAAATAACTTCTTATCTCCTCCCATAACGGCCACTTCCGATATACCTCAAGGTACCCATATTGGTCCGGTGTACTTTATCTTATATATAAATGATCTATTGGATATTGTTGAGTTTGGGAATAACCTACTGTACGCGGATGATTTTGAAGTACTTCAAATGAATGACAGTTTGGATTATATTGGTAAGTTACAGGTTGATTGCAACAATATGGCAACCGTATAAATTTAAATATATCTAAATGTAATATGATGAAATTTTCGAGAACAAATAGTCAGATTTAATTTTAATATTTACTGAACGTAATGCCTTTGGCTGGAACGAAATCCTTTAAGAATTTTAGCGTTTATTTTTGATGGTTTCCTTTTATTTAAAAATCATATAGCTTCAATTTGTTATAGATCGGGAAGAATGTGGGGCTTGATTTGGTATCTGACAAGTGAGCCTGGTCCGGTATGCCTTAAGGCCTTGTTCTGATCTCTTGTTAGATCTAAATTAAAGTACACTTCTTTGCTCTGTTCATCTTATCATCAAGTTGATGTTGTTAGATTTAGAGGGTTCAAAGCAGATTCTTACGATTAATTGAATACAAATATAATTTAAAGCATCTGCTGGGCTCACATCCAAACATTTTTTCAATTTTGAAAATGCGTCCTCTCACAGCCCGTAGAACTAGTGGAAACTTAGGTATACTTTACGGTATATTAAACGCTTTTATTGATTTCTCTGCACTGTTGTCTGAAATTAATATTGTGGCTTGGAATTATGCTAGTAGTTTGAGAAAAAGTAACATATTTTTTCTAAAGATATTTTATTCGAACTGTTCCTACAATAATCAGGTTGACCGTATGAAAAGGTTAGCGAAAGACTAGAGCTTTCAATGCTAGATTAATATTTTTAACAGTAATATCGCATATTTTAAACAAAAACTTTCCATTAATATTTTTCTCACTTATCTCCTGGTGAAACATTATTATATAATAGGTAAAGAATTGATCAATATTTGGTTTGTTTCACTGATCAATTCTTTACCTAATATTCCCATTAATAGCTGATTGCTGGATTCTAAAATGAATCTAAATGTTTGGAAAAATTTATACAAATAAAACACAGAAAATAGTAGTAAAGACCAGCTTCGGCTTTGTGAACATTCACAAAAAGCTCTTCAGCTTTTTTGGCAAAGAATACAATCTTAAATTTAAAATGCACTCCTCCTGATTAATTTCTGAATTTTAAAATATATCCAAATGGTTCTAAATGCTTGAAAACTGTTTGTAAAGCTTTCAGCAAACACCGGCTTCATGTGTGTGAAGTTTTTTTCCATTAAACGTTTTGAGCCCTTTTGGCAAAAACAATAAAATCTTAAGTTTAAATAAAATTGATGCTTGTTACGCTACACTCTTGATAGAAACAGATATTAATATTAGGTGAAAAGTAACACTTGTTTTGTTCCATAATTGAAACTTCAGTTTAAAGTTTCTCCTTCACTTTTATTTTATCAAATTTGACAATTTTATTGTTTCGTATATATAAAGGGGAAACCCCAGAAAGGCCTTGAATAGATACTAGCGTTAAGCATATAATATTTATCCAGAAGACTTTAAACCTTTTCGACAAACAATGAAACCTTAAGTGTACTGTTTCTTTCTTTCGTCGATGGCTGATTTATATCTATATTTTGAAACCAATCCAAAATTGAAATCAATCTGAAAATGTTTTCTTATTTATAAAAGTAAAAGCCCAAATGGACTTTTTTTCTGGAAGCTTTTCGACAAAGAATAAAACCTTCAGTTAAAAGTTGCTTTCTTCCATTGATTGCTGATTTATTTCTGGTTTCCAAAATGAGTTTAAATGTTCTCAAATATTTGAAAAATTTTCGAATTTGTAAAAGAAAAGAAAAAAAGCTTCGGGTCGGCAAGAGCTTAAGGTGTTTGAAATTCCATCAAGAGTTCTTCAGCCTTTCTGGCAGAAAACAAGATCTTAAGTTTAAAGTTTCTTCTACTCTATCTTTCTAAATAAATCCAAATCTTCTCAAGTCTATCAAATTTGTTTCGTATTTAGAAGAAGAAAGATACAAAAATGTTCAATTTTAGGCCTACAAAATGTTACCAAAAGCTTTAATCATTTTCGACAAACAATAAAACCTCAAGTTACGGTTTCTTTCTAGATTTTAAAATAAATCGAAACGTTTTCATATGAAATTAATACTTACTTATAGTTCTCTTGATGAAACAAAGGTTTAATATGTTTGTTTAGATTAATACACTTGTTCTATTACATATTTTTACTAGCAGTTTCATCCTGACATATTTAGAATTTTCAAAAATATGAATGAATGAACAACAACTTAAACAAACCCATTTTCTCAAAGACTATGATTTTTTTTTATCTATAAAAGTAAAAACTCATAAGGAGCTTAAGTAGACGCCAGCTTCAGCTGTAAGAAACTTTTAGCAAAATCTCCTAAACCTTTTGACAAAGAATAACACCTTAAGTTTAAAGTTTCTTCTTTCCATTGATAACCCACTTACAACCGTACTAATAGTCAGAGATTAATTCTCGGATTGTAGAATCCTAGATTAATTGTCAGATTTAGTAACTTTTTTAGTAACATTTGAATATCACTGGTTTTATGTTGGTGTCACGGAACAGCTGACGTGATTGTCAGTAAAGAAAAACGTAAAATGTTTGTTTGCAAAGTTAGTTTGTGTGATAAGGGACAAGGAATAAGTATTGTTTTTATTTAATCAAGATTAAAGTAAGTACAGTCGATAATTATTTTCAATGAAAATTGTAGAATTATTTTCATTTAATGTTTTCGCAAACAAACTTTGCATATGCCCCTCAACTGACAATCACGGGTTATATTGACAATACCATCAGCTGTTCCGTGATACCAACATAAAACCAGTGATATTTAAATGTAACTAAAAAAATACGACAATTAATCTAGGATTCTACAATCTGAGAATTAATCTCGGTCTATTAGTACGGCTGTTATTTCTGGTTTCCAAAATGAGCCTACATGTTCTCAAATGTTTGAAAATTTTTCGTGTTTATAAAATAATAAACACAGAAAAGCCTCCAGTAGACACCAGCTTCAGGTGTGTGAAATTTGACCAAAAGTTCTTCAACCTTTTTAGACAAAGAATACAATCTTAATTTTAATGTTTCTTCTTCCCTACCTTTCTAAAACAAATCTAAATGTTATCAAATATCTCAAATATTTTTCGTATTCAAGTCCAAACTAGCTTTAGGCGTGTAAAATTTAACAAACGCTGTAAAACTTGTGAAAAATAAATAAAATTTCTTTCCTTCATGGATTCCTGGTGTTGATCAAGATTTTGAAACGAATCCAAATCTCAATTTTTTTGAAAACAAAAGTAATAACCCAAAAGACCTTGAGTAAACCTGTGTGAATTTTTACAAGTCTTTTCAATTTAGAACAAAACCTTAACTTAAGAGTCTCTTCCTTACATTGATAGCTAAATGTTCCCAAGGTTTAATTTTTTTTTGTAATTATAAATTTTAAATAGGACTTAAGGAGTCAGTGTAAAATTTTCCTCAAAGCCCTTAAGCCTTTTTGATAAAGACTTAAACCTAAAGCTTAAAGTTTTTTCTTTCCTATTGATAGCTGAACAATTTCTGTTTTCTAAAATGAATAATGGTCTCAAGTTTTAGTATTTTTTTGGATTTACAAAAGGAAGAATCCAAAAAAATTACTTGAGTAGATACCAGCTTTAAGTGTTTAAAATGTTACCTCTTCAGCCTTTTTGACAAAGTTAAACATTATTCTATTTTATTCATTCCTAATTTATTTTTAGGTTCTAAAATGTTCAAAATCTTCTTCAGATATGTAATTAGCCCATCAAGCTAGCCAAATTAATGAGAAAAAATCTTTACAAGTAATTATGAACTATGTCTAAAATTTTTGCCTCGGTAATTTCACACTCACTTTGAATATCGGTTTACCAAGCAACTATCATAATTTAAATCTAACGATGCGTAAAACAACAAGAGCAATTTTCGTCGAATCATCGCCGCTCGGCTACCGGTCACAGTGCGGTGTCCGGTGTCGGGCACGTTAATTAATGGCGTCTAAAACGAGCCAATCATCGTATCTACAATCTGTATCAATTCACAGCTGGAACTAATGAGCAAACATGAACGGGTATTTCTGGCCGGTGATAGCCAAAAGTGGCGGACGGCGCTCGATTATAACTTATGCGCGGCAATTACGTGTAGAATTTTCCAGCGAGCCACGCGATTAGCTGCCCAACGATGTTGATAAAGTGGCTTCTCGCTCCTGGTGCGATTATTTCGCTAGGAATTAATACCGCGAGCGTTAATCGACCGATCGAAATTAATCGATCAAAACGCAAAATTTCACACACGTTTCTGATCCAATTACATCTTTCAGAACAATGATGAAATCAGATCTAGATCAGATCAGATTAGATTAGATTAGACTAGAATAGATTAGAATAGATTATATTAGGTTAGATCAAATCAAATCAAATTAGATCTGTTTGGAAGAACATACCTTAAACTACTTCTCTTCATAGTCACCTTCCAAATTTATTCGTAACGTGCAAGTCTTTGAATCCCAGCTTCATATTCCACCGCCGCCAGTGTTTTGATATACGCAATCATTCTTTTCAGTCAAAGAGTCCTTTGTAAAAAGATTGTAATCTGAAGGAGGTTGGGTTAGGATTATAGGATGGATGGTTGAAAATTTGTCCGTAATTACTTAAGCAGTCATCATAGGTGTTCTCACTTTTGTTTCGAGCAGACAGCTTTCTCTATAACAGTTTCTCCATAAACAACCTTCAATTGACGATGATTTTCCCAAGGTTGCATATTCCTTGCGTTGAGAACTCTAATCACAGCCATAACGTCCTTCTCTATTCTCTTGAACATTACACTCACATAAACAATGCAGTCAATATCAGACAGACGTAGCTTTATTTATTTTAATTATTTATGTATTAACACTTTACAATATCCTATTAGTACTATTCATATAACTATAAACTATATTAATAAATCACAAAAATTTTGCTCACAGGACTTGCATTTAGAGTTAAAATACAACTAATCATCTGACGGCCACTCTATTCGCCAGCGCTCCGCACGGTTCAAACTACTTTCCCACCATCCCTCGTATAAAACATAAATCCATTGATATCAACAAATTAGTACTTTATAACATTTAAAATTATCAAATTATAAGTGATATTATTCACTTGATGAACAATTTCAACCTCTAAGAATTACTAATAACCGATCTGTTGGTACAAGGTTGCCTTGGAATATCAACAAATTAATACTTTATAACATTAAATCAAACTCTATTATTATCTCTCCGCTCCAACATTATTTTAATACCTCATTTGTCTCCTAAAAGTATTAATTAATCTATGAATCACGTTGTTTTTGCTCTACCCAAAAAAAACTAGTAGGAATGTCACTTTTTTTTTCATAATCTTGCATGATTAATTTATCAACATATAAAACTAGCGGAAAGGCTCCGTACGAATTAACCACAAAAAATTAATTTGAATCTAATTAAAAGCAACAGTGCGACTTAATCCGGCGACAAAATTTAACGCATTTGTTATAAAAGCATGATTTATCGCCGATTTATTTATTACGTCGCTGCACCTACTTTAAACAACAACAACGGTTATCAATAAACATTATTGATTATTTGTCATGCAAATTATAGAGGAAGTATGGCGAATACATAAAATTTGATAAAATTTCAACAGTTTTTTGTAAAATATAAAAAATACTTTTTTAGATTTCGTAACAATACATCTATCTTTATAAGGCGCAGAGCAAATTATAGACTTCAAATGGTAGAAACAGTAGAAGTTTGTAGTCATTTTTAGTAATTATAATAATTTTGCGACATATAACATACAAAAAAAAATTAATAAGAAAGTGTCGATGGAAAAAATAATTTCTAAGAGAAATTTTTGCTGCATCTTTAAGAAGGTATTAATCGCGCGGAAAATTTGTTGGAAAATGTCAAAAATTTCTAGAGAACAATACACCTATAAATTCCCAAGAGGAGTTTTTGTACATTTTTAAGTTCTTGCAAGTATTTAAGATGACAAAACATCTAGAAACATCGAAGAGAAATTTCCGGAAGATCTAAAAAAAAAATATGGGTGATCTTAAGATTAAAACTCAAAGAGCAGTTTTTGTACAGTTTGAAAAATTAATAAAACATATAATAATATTCTAAAAGATTTGCCAAAAAGTTAGAGGAAAAAATGGCAGCAAATAATAGAAAATAAGAATTTCAAAAATGTATTTAAATAAAAATCTATTAAAACTGCAAAGTATCTGAAAAAAACTAAGGTTTTAAGATGAAAATGACTAAACTAATAAATAGAAACCTCAAAAAAAATTGTAGGAGAATCTTGGAGGGGGGAAAATTATGAAAGATCCCGAGAAAAAAGTTCTTAAACATTTTAAAGGGAAGTTTTTGTATAGTTTTAAGGAAGAAATGACAAAATATTTGGAAATCTTGAGAAAAAATTGCCTGAAACTCTTAAGAAAAAGATTATGGATGATTCTGAGATAAAAACAACTCTCAAAATCCTAGGGTAGTTTTCGTGCAGTATACAAAAGTTAAAAATATCTTGGAATATGAAAAAGAAATTGCAATAAAATAAAAATATATCTAAGAAATATCAATTGATCAAAACAAAATGTATTAAAATCCTTTAGTTCGTTGTAAAAAATTAAATAATAAATTTAAAAATATGAAAACATTTCGTGAATCTATAACAGTGAACTCAGTCTTGTATATTCACGAAATTTTTTCGTATTTTAAATTTATTAATTGATCAAAATGTCTAGAAGAAGGTTCTAAAAAATGAAACTTTATAATTTCTCCTCAAAGTTTCTAAATGTTTTGTTATTTTGTTCTTAAAACTGTATACAATTTTTTGGATTTAATTTTATACAGTTTTAAGAACAAAATAACAAAACGTTTAGAAAAATTAAGGGAAAATTGCTGGAAACTCTAGAGAAGAAAATTATGAAAGATCATGAGAGGAAAATTCTTAAAAATTTATTTTCTTAAATTCTTATTTTTACTTTGTTTCCAACGATCTTAAAATTTGATTTAAAAATTTTCAGCTATTTTTGTAAAAATTTAATTTGTTTTTATTAAAATAAAATAATTATTTTAACTGATTTAAAAATTGATTGTTTCTTCTTCGAATCATCAAAATGCTGTTTGAAAATTTTGCTATTATTTTTGCAATAAATAAATAATTTCTTACTTTGAGAAATATTTTAATATTAATATTTTTTCTAAAAGTTTAGTTTTTAATTGGTATAAGCAACTTTTCAATGTTTCTTTCTTCAAATTTAGTTTGGTTTAACTACATAATTAACCAATTTAAAGGAAAAATATTTAATTAATTTATAAATTAAATACTGTTCTTAAGAATTAAACTTTAAACAATATATATTCAAATTACAAATGTTTCTGGTGGAACAAAACAACCCCTTTAAATCAGTCCAAAATGAATTATTAAAAATTTAAAAACTGTCGTTTTATTCATTAAATCTAAAAGAATAAACTGATAAGTTTAATTAAAATGTTTTTAAACTGTTCGAAAATGTTTAGTTAATTTTAGAATTCTATTTTCTATTGTTTTATTTGAGCAAATTTTCTATTACCAAGGTGGAAATATCTAGTTATTATTAATTAGACGCAAAGTAGAGTTAATCTTGAGCACATTTAAAAAAATTTACGTTTGTAGAAATTGTTTTACTATTTTTTACACAATTATCGAAACTTGAATTTTTAAATTAATCACGATGCATTTACGGGCGTAATTTTTGGATACCTAGGTGGGAATGTGTAGATATTTTTAAGTAGACGCAAAGTAGAGTAAATTATGAGCAAATTTCTAAAATTTTACGTTTGTGGCAATTGTTTTACTATTTTTTAAATAATGTTTAATATTTGAATTTTTAAACTGAACAAGATGCATTTGAAGGAGAAGTTTATGGAAAGCTAGTTAGGAATGTGTAGACATTTTTAATTAGACGTAAAGTAGAGAAAATTATGAGCAAATTTCCAAAATTTTACGTTTGTGGCAATTGTTTTACTATTTTTTTAAATAATTTTTAATATTTGAATTTTTAAACTGAACAAGATGCATTTCAAGGAGAAGTTTTTGTAAACCTAGTTAGGAATGTGAAGACACGTAAAATAGAGTTAGTTTTAAAAATTAAAGTTTGTAGCATTTGTTCTACTATTTATCTAGATCAATTTTTAAAATTTGAATTTTTAAATTAAGCACGATGCATTTCTGTGCGGTTTTTTTGAAATGTGTAGATATTTTTAAGGAGACGTAAAGTAGAGTTAGGTTTGAGTAAATATAAAATATTTATAATTACTAGCAATTGTTTTACTATATTTTTAACAATTTTGAAAATTTAAATTTTTAAATTAAACAAGATGCGTTTAAGGGAGGGGTTTTTGAAAACCTAGTTAGGAATGTGTATATATGTTTAAGCAGACGTAAAGTAGAGTTAATTTTAAGCAAATTTCCAAAATTTAAGGTTTGTAGCAATTGTTTTACTATTTTTTTAAACAATTATTAAAATTCGAATTATTAAATTAAACACGATGCATTTATGGGTGGATTTTTGGAAACCTAGGTAGGAGTGTATAGATATTTTTAAGTTGCCTTTAAGTAGAGTTAATTTTAAGCCAATTTTGAAAATTTAAAGTTTGTAGTAATTGTTTTACTATTATTTAAAGAATTTTTAAAATTTGAAATTTTAAATCAAAGCGACATTTATGTGCGAATTTTTGTAGCATCTAGGTGGGAAAGTATTGGTATTTTTAGGTAGGCACAAAGAAAAGTTAATTTTAAGTAAATTTTAAAAATTATAAGTTTGTAACAATTGTTTCACTATTTTCTAAAAAATTTAAAATTTGAATTTTTAAATTAAACACAATGCATTTGAGTGGGGATTTTTTGGAAATCTAGGTAGGAATGTGTAGATATTTTTAAGTAGAATTAATATTTAGGAAATTAAAAAAAATAACTCCTGTAGCAATTGTTTTACTACTTTTTTTTATTTAAATTTTTAAGAATTTGAATTATTAAAATAAACACGATGGTATCTAAGTGCGGATTTTTGGAAACCGTAGAAATATATAGATAATTTTAAGCAGACTCAAAGTAGAGTTTAATCTAAGTCAATTTAAAAAACATGAATGGTTCTAGCTATTGTTTTACAATTTTTTAAAGTTTTTAAAAAATTTTAATTTTAAATTAAACATGATGCTTTTAAGGGCGGATTTTTTGGAAACCTAGATTGGAATGTTTAGATGTTTTTAAGTAGATGCAAAGTAAAGTTAATTTTGAGCAAATTTCAAATATTTTAGGTTTGTAACAACTGTTCTACTAATTTTTAAACAATTTTTAAAAAGTGAATTTTTAAATTAAACACACGATGAATTTAAGGGCGACTTTTGGAAACCTAGGTGGGAATGTATGGATATTTTTAAGCAGCGGAAAAGTAAAGTTAATTTTAGGTAAATTCTGAAAATCTTACATTTGTAGCAATTGTTTTACTTTTTTGCGCCATTTTTATAATTTGAATTTTTAAATTAAACACGATGGTTTATGGACAGATTTTCTGGATAGATAGGTAGGAATCTATTGATATTTTTAGGTGGACGTAAAGTGAAGAAAATTCTAAGTAAATTTAAAAAATTTCAAGTTTGTACCAATTATTTTACAATTTTTTAAATTTCAATTTTTAAATTAAACACGATGCGGATTTTTTGGAATCCTAGGTGGGAATATGTAGATATTTTTAAGTAGACGCAAAGTAGAGTTAATTTTAAGTAAGTTGTAAAATTTAAGTTTATAGTAATTGCTTTTCTATTGATTTAAAATAATTTTTAAAATTTGATTTTCTAAAGTAAACACGATGCGTTTAAATGTCGATTGTTTTGAAATCTAGTTGTGGACTGTGTCAAAATATTTGATATGTATTAACTGTTTCTAGTAATATTTTCTTAAATTTTTCATAAATTTAAAATTATCTTAAAACATTTCTTATAACTTTTCCGCTATTTGTGCCAAAATTTTAATTGTTTTTAGTAAAATAAAGAAGCTATAAGGAAATCTAAAAATTATTTTTATTTTCAAGTTTCTAAATGTTTGTTTTTTACAAATTTTTAATTGGGTTTTTTAAGGTTTTTACCGTCTAAAAAATCTATTGTTTTTTTTAAAGAAAACCTTATTTTTAATTAATAAATAATATAAAGCTATTAAAAAGTTTAATCAGTTTTCTGTTATTTTTTTTGTAAAGTAATTATTTAGAAGAAATATTAAGCTTTGACTTAAAAAGTAATTTTCGAATAGTTTGAGCATTTTATTTTTAGCCTGAAATAATTTTAAGCAATAAAAAACTTGATTTTTTTAATTGAATTTTCTGTTTGTTCTAAAATTTCAAGTATTTATTGTAAAATTAATTAACCGTTTTAAAAATAAGTTGTAAATGAATTTTGAAATAGTTTTAAACCACCCTTTTTATCAATTGAAAAATATACTAATAAAGGTAATTTTTAAATTATCTTTCATATGTTCAAAAATGTATAGATTTCTTTAGCAAATTTTCTATTGTTTTAATTGATCAAATTTTAGAAAGCTAATTTTCGAGCCACTTTTTTTTTTTCTCTAATAATATTTTTTTTCAATTACTTCAAAACATTAAAAAAATGTTTTTATTTTCCTTTGGTAAAACAAAATAGGTATTTAAGTAAATTTGAAAATGGTTTATTTTTTCGAGATCAAATGTTTTTCATTTTACACTTGTTTCTAGGAATGTTTAAAAATCAATTTTCTCTTGTTAAGAGAAAGTTTTGACGGTTTCTTTATACTATTTAATATGTTTTCTTCTCTAATAAACAAAATTTTCTTAAAGATTCTTTAAATGTTCTTTAAGATTTTACTTTTGTAGGACCCATGAGTTTTCTTCTTAAGTATCAATATCTTCAAAATGTTTAAATGTGAAAATCTTCAAAAATATTTTTCAGATAATTTTTGATTATTTTTCTTTAAGAAATTCTATAAAATTTCTCACAACTTATTTGAAGTTGTTTACAGTTTTTTTTTTTCAAAGTAACGTTTTTTTTAAATGAAATATTTACTTTTTCTAAAAAGTTATCTTTAGTTTTCATCTAAAAAAAACTGCAATTAACTTTTTTATTTAATAAAGTTTAAATTTTTTAGGTAGGAACATGTAACCAATTAAAATCAAATTAGAAGTGAGTCTTAGAAAAGAATTTAAATAACTTTTTAAGCATATTTTCATCTCTTCAAACACAGAATACTAAACACTCAACACTACTAAAATTTATGTAATATATAGTATAATAAACACGACTTAACTTTTGACGTTTGATACTCATGAAGCGAATTAATGAAAAAAACAATTAAGTGTGTCGCTTTAGTGATTATCATGAATTGCCACATAGTAACAGTTGCAATAATTCTTATGATCAATAAAAAAAAATCTGTTTAAATTTTCAGTTCAAAATCTTAAGCCCATTTTCAAGGTCAACCAATTATACTTTTTGTTTTGTTTTAATTGATTATGATAAATCTAAATTATTATTCACGAATAATCAACAATTTCACAGAACTAATAATTTCACCTGTTTGTACTTGCCTGGATATGTAAATGCACATCATTAGTCATAACCATCGTGGTGTCAGATACGATTTATTCAATCAATAATAAAAAAAAAAACATTAATATTTTTTTATTCGGCTATTTATGGGAAATGAACGGCATCCATCGGCAATAACGAGTAATATATGTATGTATGTATGTGTGTGTGTGTGTGTCTTTCACAATAATTAATTGCATAACAGAAATTTGTGGTGAACATTAGCATCTTCACTGGTGAGAGTCGCGGTTACGTAAGTGGCGGTCGGAATAAGACGCGAATTCTGTCAATTGGTTTTCACCGTGCAACATCGAAATGGGTATATAATTAAGCCGTTAAAATGAATAGACATTGTTGTTCACGATGATATTATTTTCAATAGTAAAAGCAAGAAATAAAACGATTATCGAAAAATGGTTTCCTATCAATAACATCTATTCACTATTGATGGTTTGATTTTACGTGAAGTGATTTGAAAATGATAATGAAAATAACACTTATTTCACTTCTTTTCATTTTGATTTTCAATAACATCAATTTTCTGCACTAAATCTAACATTAAGAAAATATTAATAAACTGTCTACAAAATCTGATTCTAAAAAACAATCAAAAATATTAATTATTGTTCCCTGTCAATAACAGCCACGGACCTGTTTCTATCTATTTTGGATCTCATCAGCGTAGGTGTCACTTTATGGTAATATCGTAGTCAAAAATGTATATTTTTTGATCGTAGATTGAATAAAATTCAGTAAACACAATAATTTCATTACCAAAACAACTTGAAATATGCAAATAACATTTATCTTGGGGCGTATTTTTTTCAACAAATTCTAATAAACCGTATGCGTTAAATACCCAAGAAAAAAAAACTGGATCAATTGTGTCTGGACAGTGTGGCCTCAGGCCAAAGTCAAAGACGCATTTTTAAGCGAGGCCGTTCGGACCCGATTCGTACGCGATAAGCTATCATTATAACAATTTTTTTCCCTAATTTATAACAGATAAATTTCGATTACAGATTTTTTTGCATAATCTATGATTTATTCGACGTGTCATTGCCTTAAATACCACTTCTGCATAAATTGCCTTTATCGTTTCCTACTTATTTGTCTTAATCTGATAATCAACAATTTTTGACGTGATAACGCATTATTGAAATAAAATGCGAGGTTCGTAAGGTCCTGATTTCGAGCCTTGGGGTTAAAACATTATATCGTTTAGGCTGAAGTCTATTCGTTTATTTGATCTTAGATTTTGTAACTGTTTCATCTACGTTCCTATTTAGTAGAAGAAATTTAGAATACTAATAAGCGACGCAATTTCCTCGCATAATTGGACCATCGCGGATTTTTGCGGTGAGCGGTTCGGTGCCCGATAAAGACATAATTGGCGGTAATTGCGAGACGTTGAGCCTCAATGAAACATAAAACGGTGCCCGGTTAATTGAATAGGTACGGTACGACGATCGATTGATTATTTTCTCGAAGGATTCTCGTTTCACTTTTAATTTAAAATCCCATTGTTGTATAATCCCGCGCGGAATTGGATGGATGGAAATGTGTGTTCGTTTCGTTCTGGGAGTGTGGAGAGTGTACAAGGTGCAGTCGAAATTATTGTATCTGCCCGATACGATAAATTGAATCGTTAAAATTTATTGAAATGCTCACGAACTTGCAGCCGGAGGAGAGTACCGATCGGAATCTGAAGAATTGACCCAAAGGTGATCAACCAATTTTTATTGTAAAATCCTATTAGTTTAGTTTATAACATGTTTTGATGGAAATAGTTTTTGATCACTTTTGGATCTCATCAGAGATAGGGAAATATTGTTATGAGAGTAGAAGAAATGTATCACCTTTATAATAGAGTAGTGACTAACTCCAATCGAGTACTACTGTGAATAGTACTGAATCATAAGCCTTTTCTTGTTAGAATTCAAGTAAATTGATTATATGTAATATAATAAAATAGCATTTTTAACAGAGAAGATGAAATCCATCACAAAAATTCTTACAATAGGGTAGTGTAGGACTCCTCTACACTCGTTGTTGTGACCAGTCCAGGACCTATAATTCTTTTCTAGTTTAAAACTTAAGCAAAATGAGATTTGAAGATTCGGTCGTCCAAAGTAACGCTCTCTTTGGGTTGTAGGCTTTAGATATAAAAATCGAATTATAATGTAAAGTTCTTATCACTTTAGGTTTTCGAAACAATTGTTAAACCATTATGGTAACATCTATTACCTAAATTATAGACTTATTGTTATTCTGATCTCTTTTGATATATTTAAATCTCATCACTATAGAAAAGTTAAGGATAAGACAGCAGAAGTAAAAAAAAATTGAGGTTAAAATCAGTTACAGAGTTACTATGCATTTATATCAAATCATCATAACTTACTTGAACGCAAGTAAATAGATACCAAATTTATACAACAGTTACGAACAACTTTTTATCTATTAGGATTTTATTGCTGTAAATCAACTAAAGAATTTATCATTATTTACTCAATTAGAGGAATGGTACGAAAATTAAAACCTACTTTAAATTAAAAAAAAAAATATTGGAATTAAAATTAATTGCAACCATTAGAACATTTCAAAATATTTTGCGTTTTGAATACATATTACCTTCAAACCTAACAACAGTCCTCATCAATTAATGAAGATCAACTGTTCCACGAAACGCAATCAATTCTCGTGGCAATAAAAATCACCACGATTCTAATTAGAAAACGCCGGCAATAAAACGGGCAGTAAAGCTGATAAAACATAAAATATTCGACATTGACGAAGTGGAAACATTTCGGTCCACATACGTAGTGGCTCTCATTCATTCGCGCCTTCAAGGAAAATATGCAAGGTTCATTTTTTCTTTCTTATATATATTTATATTTATTCTCTCTAGCGTGCAGCTTTATTTATTATTAACACGTTTGTCGCGGTTTTCGACTTTTCTTTCTTGGAGAAAACTCTGCGCCGACTTGATTTACGCGCCGGTCACGATGTGGAAACAGAAGAGCGGCGAAAAAAAAAGCGGCGCCGCGTCCTTCGATTTATGGTAATGAAGACCGTTTCTGAAGATATGCTATCTGGAAATGCGGGCAAAAAGAAGGATACGTATCGAGCGGTCGTTCCTATTTCTGATTGCATTACATAATGCGCATTTTTTTGCGGCTCGGCGCCTCCTGTTTGTTTGTTTGTTTGTTTACGCAATTGGATAATATTTGAACGCAATAGTTTTTTTTCTATTTGGTTCTTCTTTCCAAATTATTCTCAGTTTTTATTACAAATTAACCAATTTTACAAGGACACTTACTAAAAATGTATTTTGATCGTATTACTAATAAAGATAATGAAGATTTTCTTGAAATATTTTAAACTTGTCACTAATGAAGGTTTAAATTAAGTGTAATTGGTTTATTTCACATTTTTTTTATTTTATATTATTCTTTCCATTAAAATCTTCAAACAGATGTATTTTTGAAACAATACAGTGATTTTTAAGGCAGTATCACAGCGGGTACAACTTTTGGCCGTTGATGATGTATGCAAAATTACTTCAGTCAAACCCTCGCGTATGTTTTGAAGATTGGAGGGTGGGATAGTGGCCACCCGCTCACCCTACATATACATTGTAACTTTAATCACTGTTACAGCTTTAATTTTCAAGAATTTAATCGTAGTGTGTGTGATGATGTGTTTTGAAAATAGAAAAGAGAGTTTGAGTTTGAAATAATGTGTATATGTAGGGTGGGTGGGTGGCCACTATCCCACCCTCCAACCTGTAAAATATAAGCGGCGATTTCAATGAATTAATTTTTATTTATAAAAAAAGTTGAAGAGGTTTTTACATATACCACACTTTTTATTGTAACAATTTTTGTCACCTATTACAAATAGCCGAAAATTATTTTGCATTACAAACAACGCCATTTTATTTGTAGTAAAGATAATGAAGATTTGTTTTCAAAATTTCTAATTGTATAGATTTTTTAAACAGCACAGTGATTTATTTTTTGTTACATACCACACTCAATGGGAATATTGTCTTAAAACCGAAGACATCTTGATTTTATAAAAAGTTAATGAAGATTTTCTCTTTAAATGCTTTAAAATTATTTATTTAAACAGTAACATAGTGATTTTAAACACAATATCACAGTGGATACAATTATTGGCACCAATACTACACTTAATGATGTAGGTAAAATAATTTCACTCAAAACCCTCGCGTATGTTTTATAGATTGGAGGATGGGATAGTGGCCACGCACCCACCCTACATATGCATAGTAATTTTAATCACTGTTACAGTTTTAATTTTCAAGAATTTAATCGCAGTGTGTGTGATGATGTGTTTTGAAAATAGAAAAGAAAGTTTGAGTTTGAATTTATGTATATATGTAGGGTGGGTGGGTGGCCACTATCCCACCCTCCAATCTGTAAGATATAAGCGGCGATTTTACTGAATTAATTTTTATCTATAAAAAAATTGAAGAGGTTTTAAGACTTACCACAATTACTCTAATAAAGTGACTTTAAACACAATTTTTTTTGTGTTTAGTGAAGATAAAGATGATATTCTTTTAAAATCTTCGAAGAAACATATTTGTAAAATAACTAAAAACTAATTTTCAACGTAATCGTTCAACAGGACCAATTTTAATAAGAATTTTTCCACCTAATACACAAACCTTAATTAATTTTTTTGTTTAATCAAACGCCATTTCCTTTGTGGTGAAGATAACGAAGATTTTCTTTAAGAATCTTTTAAGAAATATATTCATTAAATAAACCAGTGATTTTCAATATAATCTCTCAATAGATACAACTTATGTAACGACTTTTGATACCTATTTTTAACACAATATCACAGTGGATATAATTATTGACACCAAAAGTACATTTATTGATGTAGGCTAAATTATTTCACTTAAACCCTCGCTTAAGTTTTAGAAATTGGAGGGTGGGATAGTGGCCACCCACCCACCCTACATATACAAAGTAACATCAATCACCATTACTGCTTTTATTTCCAAGAATTTACTAGCAGTTTGAGTGATGGTGTATTCTGAAAATAGAAAGCAATGTTTGAGTTTAAAATTAATTTTATATGTATGGTGGGTGGGTGGCCACTATATATATAGCCATCTTGATTTTATAAAAAGGTAATGAAAATTCTTTAAATTTATTTATTTATAAAGAACATAATAATATTAAACGTAATATCACAGTGGATACAATTTTTGAGCACAATTACAATGATTAATGTAGGTAAAATAATTTCATTCAAACCCTCGCGTATGTTTTAAAGATTGGAGGGTGGGATAGTGGCCACCCACCCACCCTACATATGCATATTAACATTAATCACTGTCACAGCTTTAATTTTCAAGAATTTAATCGCAATTTGAGTGATGATGTGTTTTGAAAATAGAAAAGAGGGTTTGAGTTTGAAATTATGTATATATGTAGGGTGGGTGGGTGGCCTCTATCCCACCCTCTAACCCGTAAAATATTAGCAGCGATTTCACTTATTTAATTTTTATTTACAGAAGAACTGAAGAGGTTTCGAGACTTACCACACTTACTCTAATAAGGTGGTGACTTTAAATACACGTTACTTTGTTTTTATTGAAGATAAGGAAGATATTCTTTTAAAATATTTGAAGAAATATATTTGTATATTAACTAATAACCTAATTTTCAACCTAATCTTTTAACAAAAACCATTTTAATAAAAAAATTTCCACCTATTACAAAATCCCTGATAAAATTTTGTGTTTAAGGAAACGCCATCTTGTTTATAGTGAAGATAACAAAGATTTTCTTTTATGATCTTTTGAAAAATATATTTATTAAATAATTCAGTGATTTTTAATATAATCTCGTAATAGATAAAAATTTTGTAACAATTTTTCTCACCTAATACACTTACCCAAAGAAAATTTTACGTTTCAACTAACGCCACTTTCTTTGTAGTGAAGATAATGAAGATTATATTTCAATATCTTTAATTGAATAGATTTCTAAAACAGCACAGTAATTTTTAATGTAATAGCACAAGAGATATAATTTGTAGAACGGTTTTTGGTAACTACTACACTATCTTAAAGGAAATTTTGTTTTATAACCAAAACCATCTCAATTGTAAAAAAAGAGATTGAAGAATTTTAATTTGTTTATTTATAAAATAACAGACTGATTTTAAACACAATATCACAATGAATAAAATTATTGACACCAATACTACACTTAATGATGTTGGCAAAATTATTACACTTAAACCCTTGCGTAAGTTTTAGAAATTGGAGGGTGGGATAGTGGCCACCCACCCACCCTACATATGCATTGTAACTTTAATCATTGTTACTTTAATTTACAAGAATTTAATCGCAGTGTTTGTAATGATGTATTTTGAAAATAAAAAAGAGAGTTTTAGTTTGAAATTATGTATATATGTAGGGTGGGTGGGTGGCCCCTATCCCACCCTCCAACCTGTAAAATATTAGCGATTCACTGAATTAATTTTTATTTACATAAAACTTGAAGAGGTTTTGATACTTACCACAATTACTCTAATAAGATTGTGCCTTTAAACACACGTTACTTTCTTTTTAGTGAAGATAAGGAAGATATTCTTTTAAAATCTTCGAAGAATTATATTTGTAAAATAACTAATAACTAATTTTCAACGTAATCTCTCAACAGAAACAATTTTAATAAAAACATTTCCACCTATTACACAAACCTTAATGATTTTTTTGTTTAATCAAACGCCATTTCCTTTGTGGTGAAGATAACGAAGATTTTCTTAAAGAATCTTTTAAGAAATATATTCATTAAATAAACCAGTGATTTTGAATATAATCTCTCAATAGATACAACTTTTATAACGACTTTTGATACCTATTACACTTACCCAAAGAAAATTTTGCGTTTCAACCAACGCAATTTTATTTGTAGTGCAGATAATGAAGCTATACTTTTAAAATCTTTAAATGAACTGATTTTTAAAAGAACCCAGTGATTTTTAACATAATACTACAACAGGTAAAATTTTTAGATGTGGTTTTGTTACATACTACACTATCTTAAAAGAAATTTTGTCTTAAAACCAAAACCGTTTTGATTGTAAAAAAAGAGATTGAAGATTCTTTTTCAAAATATTTAAATCTATTTATTTATAAAATAACACACACATTTTTAACACAATATCACAGTGAATAAAATTATTGACACCAATACTATACTTAATGATGTAGGCAAAATTATTTCACTTAAACCCTCGCGTAAGTTTTAGAAATTGTAGGGTGGGATAGTGGACACCCACCCACACTACATATACAAAATAACTTCAATCACCATTACTGCTTTTATTTCCAAGAATTTAATCGCAGTTTGAGTGATGGTGTGTTCTGAAAAAAGAAAAGGATGTTTTAGTGTAAAATTAGGTTCATATGTAGGGTGGGTGGGTGGCCTCTATCCCACCCTCCAATATGTAAAACATAGGCGTCGATTTTATTGAATTCATTTTCATTTATACACAAATTGAAGAGGTTTTGGCAATTACTACACTTATTTTTGTAACAATTTTTATCACCTATTACACATAGCCAAAGAATATTTTGCGTTTCAAACAACGTCATTTTATTTGTAGTAAAGATAATGAAGATTTATTTTCAAAATATTTAATTATATATATTTTGAAAACAGCACAGTGTTTTTTAACATAATACCACAACAGATACAATTTTTAGAAGTTTGTTTTGTTACCTACTACACTCAATGGGAATATTGCTTCAAAACCGAAGCCATATTGATTTTATAAAAATGTAATGAACATTTTCTTTGAAATTCTTTAAATGTATTTATTTATAAAAGAACACAGTGATCTCAAATGGAATATCACAGTTCATTTAACTTTTGAGCACAATTACAATTAATGATGTAGGTAAAATAATTTCACTCAAACGCTCGCGTATGTTTTAGGGATTGAAGGGTGGGATAGTGGCCACCCACCCACCCTACATATATACAATAACATCAATCACTGTTATAGCTTTAATTTCCAAGAATTTAATCGCAGTGTGTGTGATGACGTGTTTTGAAAATAGAAAAGAGAATTTGAGTTTAAAATCATCTATATATGTAGGGTGGGTGGGTGGCTTCTATCCCACCCTTTAATCTGTATAATATAAGCGGCGATTTTACTCAATTAATTTTTATATACAGAAAAATTGATGAGGTTTTGAGACTTACCACACTTACACTAATAAGGTGGTGACTTTAAATACACGTTACTTTGTTTTTATTGAAGATAAGGAAGGTATTATTTTAAAATATTTGAAGAAATATATTTGTATATTAACTTATAACCTAATTTTTTACCTAATCTTTCAACAAAAACCATTTTAGTAAGAATTTTTCCACCTATTACACAAAAGCTAATGAAATTTTGTGTTTAAGCAAACGCCATCTTATTTATGGTGAAGATAACGAATATTTTCTTTTATAATATTTCAAGAAATATATTCATTAAATAAATCAGTAATTTTAAATATAACCTCTCAATAGATAAAATTTTGTAACAATTTTTGTCACCTATTACGCATAGCCAAAGAATATTTTGCGTTTCAAACAACGTCATTTTATTTGTAGTAAAGATAATGAAGATTTATTTTCAAAATATTTAATTATATATATTTTGAAAACAGCACAGTAATTTTTAACTTAATACCACAACAGATACAATTTATAGAAGTTTTTTTTTGTTACTTAATACAGTCAATGGAAATATTGTCTTAAAACCCTAGCCATCTTGATTTTATAAAAAGGTAATGAAGATTTTCTTTTAAATTCTTTAAATTTATTTATTAATAAAAGGACACAGTGATTTTAAACGTAATATCACAGTGGATACAATTTTTGAGACCAATTACAATGATTAATGTAGGTAAAATAATTTCACTCAAACCCTCGCGTATGTTTTAAAGATTGGAGGGAGGGATAGTGGCCACCCACCCATCCTGCATATACATAGTAGTTTTAATCACCGTTACAGCTTTAATTTTCAAGAATTTATTCATAGTATGTGTGATGATGTGTTTTGAAAATAGAAAAGAGAGTTTGAGTTTGAAATTATGTATATATGTAGGGTGGGTGGGTGGCCTCTATCCCACCCTCCAATCCGTAATACATAAGCAATGCTTTACTGAATTAAATTTTATTTACAAAAAAAAAACAAAAATGTTTTGTTTCACATCATACTTACTTTAATTCAGATCTATTTTTGAAAATATACCATTTTGATTGTAGTAAAAATAAAGAAGATGTTCTTTTTAAATTTAGGTAAATTTATTTCACTTAATAATAAAATGTATTAAAATCCTTTAGTTCGTTGTAGAAAATTAAATAATAAATTTAAAAATACGAAAACATTTCGTGAATCTACAACAATGAGTCTTACTAAGACTACAAAACAAATTAATTTTGAAACAAATACATCTCTGGCTAATACTTCGACAGACATTGAATAATACAAATTAATAGTTACCACCCACCCACCCTACATATATTTAGCAACTTTAATCACTGTTACAGTTGTTAATTTCAAAAATTTAATAGACTCACACTGCTATATGTGTTTTGAAAATAGAAAAGAGGGTTTAAGTTTAAAATTATCTATATATGTAGGGTTGGTGGGTGGCCTCTATCCAACCTTCCAATTTTTAAAACATACGCGATGATTCTACTGGAAAGTTTTTGATACCTATCGCACTTAATCGAAAGATGTTTTACATTTACAAAAAACACCTTATTTGTAATAAAAATAGTTAGTAGTTAATGATTATGGTACTTATGGGTATATATCAATGATAAACTAATTATCCAAAAAATATAAGCATTATACACACTATCATTATAAATACATTCCTATGAATATTGGAGGCGTTAACCTATTTATTAACAAATAATTTATCGATTCATGTTTACGATCACACTTTTTATCGATTAATTTTAACCACAGCAGAAAATCTTGCTGCGTGCCTTATTCGGAACAACTAACTACGCTCGTAGTAGTAAAAAAATCCATGGGATAATTAACAGCAATCAATAGATCCGCCCATTTTCAATGCCAACAAATAAATTGACTTGGTGACGTTATGCGAATACTACCTGGGGGCACCTGAATTTGCGGTCATTTGAATGGCTATGGACAGATTTATTAGGTCACTAGTGTTCTGGCTACGCTTCCGTATTAGATTCTTCAAGACTATCTTCTTAAATCAGGTCGAAGGATAGTATGCACTACGGGCTATTTAATAATTAACAGTGATGGAAAATTTTCAGGACCAAACATGGATGATCATAATAAAACATATTAAAATCCTTTTCAATTAAAAAACTTTTTATCATTGTTTGTATAATACTGACTTTTTTTAGTGACTATAGTTTCGACAATTTTAACTTGTCATTATGAAACTAGAAGTCCACTTCTAGATTGATAAATCAGTGTTAAACAAACAAAGTTAAAAAGTGTTTTTTTTTTTATTTGTGAAGAATAATGTATAACGAAGTAGAAGCCTCCACCGTTAACAGTAAAATCCTTTAGTTCGTTGTAGAAAATTAACTAATAGATTAATTAGATTCACGAAATGTTTTCGTATTTTTAAATTATTATGGATAATCATATTGCATATTTTATAATTGTATTAAATAACTATATAAAACAACTAAAAGAAAAGAGAAAAATTGTCGTGACTGAATGGTTAACACCTAAGTCAATAAAAAAAATAATTGTATTAAAAATCATTCTACAAAATTCGAATTATGGCTTAACGCTTGATTAAAACACTTGGAAAGCTTTTTTCACTATTTAAAACAGCGTAGAATGGTTTCTAAGTGTTTTAATTTGATCAAAAATAGTGAAGAAAGGTTTGAATTTAATTTAAAATAGTGAAGAATTCTTTATAAGTTTATTAATCAAGTTATTATCATCTTCACATAACTTAATTAATCCAAATGACTCAAAGAATTAAAGGATTGAGTAAGAACAAATAATCGATTTGAATTTTTCATCCCAAATCCTTTAGGACGAAATATAAATAATACGTTTCAAAAACAATTACACGCTTTAATCGTTAATTAAAATCAATTTTTAAAACTCAAAATTACCGTCGAATCCATATTAGGCAACGACATGCACTCACTTTTTCGCCGCGTCTCGTTACTTCACCAATCGGAATTTCCCATTAACACAAATCGCAACTTTTAAATCAAAACGGCCAGACTCGACTCGGAGATGCGCGCAGCGGATTGTGTTGGATAAATCCTTTTTCGATTTTTTTCCCTCACCTATCTTATATCATTATGCAAATCGGTCTACACTTTCGTGTGAGTATTTATTGCGCGCATAAAAATCCCCCTTTCGTCGCGTAACGATGGCGCGGGAAATGTTAATTGCCCACTTTAGATAGCGATCTCGCTACTTATTAATATTTACTTTGTTCGTGAATAATTAGAAGGTGCACACGGATAGTTCTCCGGGAGAGGAAAAAAAATGCGGTGGAAAAGTGCGTTCTCGAAGGTGTGCCAATTGAAGTTTCTGCACACGACAGCATCGCAATTCAGATTCAGGCCGCTGTGCACAAACTGCTCTATTATCCCAGAAGAATTCGAAAAACCGCAATTTATGTCTGATTTATGCGGACCGCTTATAATTAATATTTATGCATATATTATATGAATAATGCAAATGTTAGTGCGGCATAGTTGTGCGCGATTTTCATTACGACAGGATTAAAATATTTATTCGCACCAAAATAATGAAAGAACAATAAAATGTGTGATAATAATAATAATTTTTTTTTATTATATCCAACAGCACTTAATTGACAAATTAGTAATACTTGTGGTGTTGTAAGGGCTATAAGAAGAAGCACAAATCTGCATTACTGTTTTTACTAAGCATGGAAAACCATGCATATGAATAAAATTATAGATTTTTGGTGATAACAGAACTGAGTACACATACGTGATGTGTGGGAGTAAGTAACCAAAGGATATAAACCATAGTATGAAAATCTTAGAAGTGATTGCAGTATTAGTAAATATAAAAGCTAAACTCTATATCTCCTGTGAACAATCTGTGACAATCTTTTTAATGACATAAATGTCACTGATGAAGAAACCTTGAGATTACCAACATCCCATTTGAACTCTAACTTCCATTCGCTGTTTTCTTGCAATATATCTGTAGAGAGAGCATTGTTTTAAATCTTGTCTGCATGATTACAAGCAATGATCATTCCACAAATATGTTTCATTAAGACAGCAGGGGGAAGTTAGAGTTCGAATAAGATGGAAGGGAAGATAATGGGAAGACGTTTTTAGAAAATACCTGGCTTTCTAGGGGATAACATTCCTAATACCGGATCTTTTGAATGGTATCCAGGGTAATAACATCCTTAAAAGCAAAGCAAAACTGAAGATTACCAGCAAAAATATTTACTAGATTGCCTTAAGAAATATCAAAGATGATTATTATAACAGCAATAAACTTCCTCTTCGTAACCTCTGCTCGTAGAACTCGTGATAGCAACGATTTTACAGGACGTCAACACAACTGCAGTGAATCAGATAAAAGCTCTCATTCGTGATACAACATTGGAAAGAAAATTCCTTAAACTCATCATCACCTCTGCTTTTAAAATCTAAATTAAAGCGTTGATGAAGTTCCTTAGCAGAATTTAAGTTCAAGTGGAAATTTTTAGTAAGAACAGCTTTTATGATAGCCTCAAAGTTAAACAACTTCCATCTGTAAAATACTGTTACAAATTTAATTAAACCTAAAGTTTTCGTAGAGCGTCAGCTGCTGTAATCTGCATGCA
This sequence comes from Ontholestes murinus, assembly GCA_963969525.1. Classification (NCBI taxonomy): domain Eukaryota; kingdom Metazoa; phylum Arthropoda; class Insecta; order Coleoptera; family Staphylinidae; genus Ontholestes; species Ontholestes murinus. The sequence goes on along the minus strand of OZ018389.1, from coordinate 79,687,489 downwards.
TATGTTTATAATTGCAACGCATAACTCTGGGAGCTTTGGTAAAGTACCACGTGAAGGCTTTCGGCTAAATCTATAATTTTAATAGTCTGTATGGTTTCATATGCTTGGTTTAACTTGTTTTACCATAAGCTTTTCTGCTGTGTCAATCAAATGTTGCATGCCATACTAAAAATGTGTTTATTTATGATAAAGACAATAAATCAGGAGAAGATGATCACCATTGATTAATGCTGCAAATAAAAATACCACTGATAATATCAAAGCCTTTGTTGAAGTGATGGGGCAAGATCAAAGTTCCCTCAATTCGGTAACATGTACACACACTAAAAGTAGCACTTTTGGAAGACCCCATGTTCCAATTTGCTTTGCAGACATGTTCAAACCTCTGCTACAAATGATATATCGAATGCTTGTAGAAATATCAAAAAAACAGGAGTAAGCTTACTACTGTATATATATAAAGGCGATGGAGGAGATTTTTAAAGACTGTGCATGATTATCTATTTTTGCAAGGAAGATTTTAAAAAAACGCCCTTCTCTAAATCTAAGATATTGGAAAATACTCTGCGATTAGAACAAATGGTCATCATTAAAAAATCTAAAAGAGATATTGACAAAAGCTCTAGACTGAAAGCATTTGTTAACCATCTAATAAATTAATAAGTGGAAGCCTTAGAAAGAAGAATATTCATCAGCAGAACGGGGAGCTATATTTATATTTCTAATCTTCATCTCTTTAGAACTAGTAAAAATATACTACAGCTGAAACTTGTAGAAGACGACGAAAGTATTAGAACAGTAGTAGTTCAAACGTAAGTAACAGTTTTTTATCTCTACTTCCCAAATTATTTTTAGATCATCATCACCAACTGTCATCACCTCATTTTTTAGAGTCATGAGCTTCGTTTGCTAATGTTGGGTCATTACTATTAGTTTTCTTCTCTGAATTACTTTTAGTAGAGTGTTCTTAGTCTTTATTTCAGAAATTACTACACCACTTGCTTCTGTTTTTTAAACTTTGTTGAATTTTCTATTCTATTCTTTTTCGTCAATTTTAGCATTTCTATTCACTGACTTTATAATCTATTTACTGTTATCAAAATCTCTGGCTTCATTTTGTTCGCTACAGGCCTAACAAACTCGAAGAACATTATCATTGGAAATATCAAGATGGCTAGTGCCACAATTTGTTGTAGAGAAGGTCTGAGTTCTTAAATATTTACTTATAAATGTAAGATCATTAGAAGACTCAAAGACTTTTACAGTATCTCTTCTGTAGCTTAAAGCTATCTGTTGGGAAGAATCTAAATAAATAATTAAATAAATTAGTTTAAAGCTTTTAAAATGACCTTCAATAAAGAAACAAGCATGATAGCTTTTATACGATTCAAAAATGTTCAAACCTCATTGAAGGTAATAATTTGTTTTGATGCACTAATAAGATCACAATTACAAATTGGTTATAGCTGAGAAGGATTTGAATGAAGCTGACCTCAAGAGCAATTCCTGAAGTAGGTGATATTAGCTGGCTAATATACTGATGCATAATCTTTCTTGTTTCTTCGAATGAGAAGATGTTCGCAGTATGAGATATGTATCTCCTAAGTTACGATCAAAATTATTTAGGTAAAGTGTACAATGTGAAATTTGCGGGAGCAAGTTTTAATTCACACCAAGATTTTAAAACGAACCTATGATTTTAAGGTCATAACAACTCTATTATGACGGAGACCATGTAAGCTGTGTCTGACGATTACTACCAAAACATCAGAAATTGTAGCTGAAAGACAAAAGCTTGTGTTTTGACGGACTGATAAGATCATTATCATGAGAATTGATCATAGCTGGAAACGATTTGAATGAAGCTATTCTTTCTTCAAATGAGATGATGTTTTCAGTATGAGATTTATATCTCCTAAGTTATGATCAAAATGTACGATTTAAAAGTTCTCCCCCTAAGGAGTCGTTTCAATTTCCACCTAGATTTCAAACCGAACCTATGTTCAGCTTGAAGACACAACAATTATATAATGTTCAAGACCTTATGATTGCCATCAAAATAAAATGCAAAGGAAAGACAAATGTTTGTGTTTTGATGAATGATAAGATCACTATCATGAGCTGGGAAGGATTTAAACGAAGCTATACTTCAAAATCAGAGGAGGTGCTGGCCAAAGTTCCACGCTGATATAAACCACGATTCCTGTAATAAATAATATCACCTGGTTACCAATAAAGCGGGGCAGAATCTTTCTTATTGCAGCATGAGAACGTTACAATATTTTAAATTCTATACGTCTTTAAAATATCGAATTGCTTTGAGCATAGCAGTACTCAAGTTGGGGACGCTGGGCCAGTAGAGTTTTTGATTTCGAAGCACTTAAGATAACCTTCTATGGGGAAATATGGAACCTAGACACACAACAGCTCTATTATGATGTAGAAATTTTTAATGGCCTACTAAAGGAATTATTGTAGAAATTAGCGCATCTCCTCTAACCCTAAAATATAGCCTCCTTTAGAACCTTTCTGGTTAAACACAGTCTATTGTCTGGGTTCACTGTCGCTACATTTAGTTTATTCTTTACTTTACTAAATATGTCTTTCCTCATGTACCCGTCTGACCAGTTCAATAAATATAATAAAGCTACTATTTAATGTTTTAAGCCATCACTAGACGTTTTATATTAGTGATTTAAACATATTTTTTACTTGCAAGTGCGAACAATTTTAATGCCGGAATAGACAACGAACCCGTAATGTTATAAGCAAAAAGATGGGTAAATTTAATAAGTATATTTAAGTAGGTCGGCGTAATAAATATTTTTGTAAAACCACTCGAAGCATTATTTTAATCAATTGCGAATTTCTCCTCGAATCTCTGCACATCTTCAAATCGCGCGTTATATAACAAAATTCAGTAAGCGCAATTAAAATTACCCAAGTGTCCGTTTTGCAATTGCGGGAATTTTTCGGCACGAAGATGTGTCGTTAATTATACGCTTAATATTTAGGTTGCGCCTATCTGAATGTTCAATTAATTCATATTTTGAATTGGAAACTTATCTCTCTGCGCGCCGCTTTCACAATGCGCCGGCCGCGAAGAAGGAGCAACAAGAAAAAATTAAGTATCGAGCAGGATTATGGGAAAATTACGTTCGGCTCTGTGTTGTTCGCATGGAAATTATTGGCACTTCCTGCTCAATTTACGACGGTAAATCACTAGACTTGGTGTAATCATCTCGATCAGTGTTAAGGATTTTAACGCGAGTCTCTCTATGCAATTTTATCGGACGAGGACGTTTTTTTTGTTAAAGGTGAAACATAATGACGATTAGTCGGTGCTGGTTGATAATTTTAATATTCCTTGAAGAAGAAAATAGTCAATGGAAGAATTTTAAATGTCTGTAAATAGCAATCTTATGATTTAATATTAAGACTTGTTTAATAAAATTAATCGTATTAATTTTAGTATAAAGAATTATGTGTCAAAATCAACGAGTATTTGGGCATGTAATATTAGCATAACCAGTGAAATGTGATTCATTTTGCACGAGTTAGAAGCAACCATTCTGGTGAGAGTGTGGGAACGTGGAAAACCAGTTATGAATTTTGACCCTCGGGTTGGAAGGCTATACAACGGTGTCCGTTTTAGGAAGTACTTCCTCAAACCATTAACCATTAACTCCATCCATCTCACATATATGTGTGCCTGCCTGTTTCTTCTCCATAGACAATTTCACCGCACTAATAACAAAACCTTGAGCAATTATCTCTACGAGTCCACCTTGATTTTTATTTATATTTATTTTTGTTGTTGTTGGAAGCGGATTTTTTTTGAAGAACGCGATGTTTGTGTAAAACGTTGCATTAACAGTTCTAATCTGCGTGCATGTAATCGAGGGACATTTCCTTGTTTGGGATCTGTGGCGTGCGAATCGTATATCAATTCACCGACTAGAATATATTATAATATGCTCGGAGTGTAATTAGTAATTAATATTGGATTAATTAAGGCGAGATTATGTAGACGTAATAAGTGTCCGTGGCGGCGTCGTTTAGATTAAAATTAACTAGTAAAAAATTTATAAAATTGATTTACTCTTGTAAATACTGGACTTGATTATACCAGAAAATTTCTGAATAATATTATTAATTACAATTGGCAAGGTGTAATGTGGCAGATGATTAATTAATAACTAATTAATCGTAAAAAATGAGCCGAAAGATTTGGTCGAAAGATTAGTATTTTTGCCTAAATTTGTCTTTGAAGGTTGGCACATCAAACCAAATTTTTAATTAATTTTCATTGTAGTGCAAAAGTTTTCTAGAAGCCTACTTATGATAGATTCCTTAGAAGGATTACTAATATTTTTTTATGATATTAGGAGTGATCCATGTTGACTGGTTTGGTTTAATGAGGAATGGGAGATAGTACTGGAAGTATTATTATCCTCATTAATATTTTTTTGTTATTCCCAAAATAATCTACTTACATAAATAATCAAATATTTTTGGTTCTTCAAAAATATTAGAGGAAAATGAAATAAAATCTGTAGATATTGAATTGATAAGGCTGTTACTTGTCGAAACTCCATAGTAACAAAATTTGTAGATGAAGTATGCTGGCTTCTTCCAAAAATTAAGTTGCAGGCAAATTGACCAAAGTAGAAGATTTCTTGGCACATTCACAAAAAAATGGATATCATTGACTAATGATTATCGTAACAAAAAAAGGAAACGTAATTGAAATATTAAAAAGTGGCCGGACCAAGGTAAAACCTGCAACAAATTTGTGGTTCTGCAATAAAATAATTGAGATTGAAACGTACAGAAACGAATTACGAGCCAGCCTGAGGATACGGATCGGATGAGGCAGCTGCGCGCCGGCATTACGAAATGCGATATTTTATTAAACGCTTTTTATTTGGGTCAGTCCTAACCTAAACGGTACCGCGCATACCTCCTCGGCGATTTTTTAATACCCCCCCACCCCCCTCGCCTTGTTGCTCGCACGTAAATACGCAGAAAAAATGATCGGGCATCATTTCTATGCAAATTCCTCGGTCGCTTCCACAAGGTGAATTTCATTTTCGATAATTTATAAGAAAGTAAGAGCGGTCGTGTGCTAATTTCCATAAATTTGTTAATCCGTCCTTCGAGCGAGGTTCTAAATTAGAGGTGTAATTTAGATTCGGCATCATTAACGACGGACGATCTTAGCATAACCGGTCGAAATTCTGGCGAAGAGTCCGATGCGCCTCCGCAGGTGCTTTACAGATTTAGAAGTAAAAAAAAAAACTTTCGATTTCGAAGACCGAATTTCATTCCAATTAGGATGTGGTGGAAAAAAAAACAGGTAACCTCGCATAACTCTCCCACTAATACGGATTCTTGTTGCAAAAAAATGGTATTAGTACGCACAGCGTGTGTTCTTAAAATTGTAGATTGGATTTGCAATTTTTTTCCAAAGATTAATTAACAAGGTGTGATTGGTACGTTCATTACTGGTTTCTTAATAAAAACATACATTTAAACCGTAACTAATGTTCATATGTATTAATCAAATTAATAAAGCTTAAAAATTACATCATTGTTTATATTAGTAAAAAATGTTAAAACTAGTCATTAAGATCCACTTTTAGTCTCTCTGTCGCCACCTTCATGCATAGCCTATATGTTGTACTTGTTAGACTTATCTTTTGTGCACCGGAATAATTTTCGCTTCTGTCCAACTTTCCTGTATTTTATAGTGCCTTAAAGTCTTCTTCTTCTATTCAGAGGCTTCCTTGGAGGTTTCTGATCAACATAACAATCCTTACTTTAGAGGTAGCTGCGTGGAATAACTCAGTTCAATTTTAACTAATTTTGCAGGTTGCACAATAAAGATTCTGCAATGGCCTATGCTTCTACGTCCTACGATTTTTGCCTTGTATAATGAGCTGAGAATTTTATACTTTGAGTTGCGAACTATGTGCCCAAGGAATACTAATTTCCCTTTTTATGCTGAATAGGACTTCTTGTTCTTTGTCCATTCCTTTTAGATCCATTTTATTCGTGATGTGGTCTACCCAAGGGATTTTTAATATCCTTCAGTAGACCCACATCTTAAAGGCTTAGATATGCCTTCTTTGATACCAAGACATGCCTTCCCTGGTTCCTATTCCATTTCGGAACCGGAATTGTGTGTCTGTGGTCTTAGTTTCACACTAATTATATATTTTGGTGTGTATAATTCTTAGGAATATTTTGAGGATTCGACTCATTAGGCTTAAAATCCGACGGTTATCAAACTCTGACACTCCGGGCTTCTTTTATCCAAATACCAAAAGGGAAAAAAGCCAATCTTTTGGATTTTATCATCCGGCACTTTCTATGTATACAATCTTATTTTTGGCGATTTAAACATGGTTTTGTCAATTATCTCCTCTATACAAAACGGTAGTATACGTTCACCCCGCGCATTCTTCGCACCTAGTCCGAAATTGCCCACATACTCTTCACTCAATTTTAGCTTTGTAATCGCCCATTACTATTGTTATGATTCGCTTTTTTGTCAGTGCTAAATTAGTTTTAAGCTGCTCATAGAATAATTCTAATTCATCTTTCAACATTTTTATCGGCTGTGGGGGCGTACATCTCGATTAAATTCATCTTGTTGGTGTTAGTTTGTAACTGTCTGTCGAAGTGGGGTATTAATCCCACTACTGAGTTACTGATGCTATCATTTAGATTAATTAATCCCCCGTTGTGATAGTCTTTGCCGGTGTTTCTTGAGCAAAATAAGACTTCGCTATCCATGGAGAGTTTTCCAAAACCTAATCATCAGATTTCGCTTACATCTATTATCACTAAGTTGAGTAATGTGAAGTGTTCTATAATACTGAACTCAATAAAATTCCTTGCTTTCTTGCTTCACTTGTGAATTTTATTGAGCTCATCATTAGGCCTAATATTTTGATTTTCAAAATGTTATCTCCAAATTTACATCAACCTGTTTAACTGCTTGAAATAGGCTACCTACGTTCTATGTTGCTAATCTGACGATTTTCCTATGTATGTTTAAAGGTTTTCCTTGATTTTGCGATTCCTCGGCACTTTTTCATTTGTTATGGCCGTTGTTTCACAGGGTGTTGGCTTCCCGATGACCTGGAATGCCATGTGATCTCTTCCTCACTTACTTCTCCTTGAAAAGAACTCTTGGTCTCCGAGTTTAATGAGTAGTAATTGTTTAGGTTAAGCTTTTATTCGTTAAAACCATATTGATTAAGGATGTATTGCAAAGTTATGGCTTTAAACATTGAACATATTGATTACGTTTGGGATATTCTGCTAAATCTTTAATGTAATCCCCTTGCTTTCTCCATTCTACTGTTCTTTACTGTTTGGTCAGTTCTGGAGCGATTTCTCGCTACAAGGACAATAGAGTACCCGACTTACCCTAAGCTGTTGGCTAGTATGAAGGGACTGTTCATATCGGACATAACTCGATCGTCAGAGTCTCGTTGGTGACATTCTTTAAATACAAAAAGTGTAATTCCATTCGAGCATCTAAAAATGTGTGGAAAATAAACCATGCTTGGTATTTGCATTAAATTTTATTGATCGTATCTAAAATTGGTCTACCTATCGAATTTATAAAATAAACAATTGCCTTAACATAGCTAAGAACAGAATTATTTATTAATTAATTCTGTATTAGTAAAATATTCATTACAAAAATTATCACAAACTTCTCCTACAAAACTCTTTAAATACTATTTCCACAAAACTTATTCTTTTCTTTTTCTTCCTTATTATGCCTATTACATCTCTTTAAAAAGGGACTAAATAACTGAAAAAAGTAAATAGAAGCAGTATTAATGAGGGGTTTGAGTGGAAGATCATTTGAAGAAGTGAACTCCTTTAGGTTAACATTTTAAGTATTTTTGTTAAATTATACTTGTTGTAGTATTTTCTTAGAAAGAAGTGCAAACATGTAAAATATATAAATAAATAAATTATGGTCCACTGCCTATCTATCTTTCCTGAAACTTACTTGGCTGTCGGGAATAACTAAATACTTCTAGTTTCTCTGTCACCACCTTCATAGACTATACTCTATGTTGTACTTACTCTTTATTATATATTTGCACTTCTTTCTTATAAAATAAGTATCTGAAGGGGGCGGTCGGAATTCACTTCTTTGAAGGAAGATCCTTCAAACCCATTAATATGGATCATCAATGCTGCTTTTAAATGTTGTTATATGTATCAAATTATATATTCATTGCTTACATAAAGCATATTTCAATTTTTAAATAGACATTTTTGTGACATCTTTTTTTTTAATATCTTCTAATATCTTCTACTTCTCCCGGGTTATACACACTCTTGCCATTTTCACATCCATTGCCCTCTTCATTTAACCCTTTCACCTACAACCACTAGTGCGGCTGGTGTTTAAAAATTTAGGCCACAAGCAAAGTGCATCTGTGCACTTTCTTCACGACTGGCACACGCAATCAGACATCACAAAGTAGGTCAAAGGGTTAAATCACTCCTTTAGTCCACAATGACACTTTCCTGACATTTTCTTATTATCATATTATCTTCGTTCGTACTCTTCCTGAAGAACGTTCTCAAAGTTTACTCTACTCCTCTCCCTTTGTTTCCTTGTACGTATAAACTCCCATGCTTTATTTTCTGTTTTAATTTTTCCCTCTTGCTCTCACTTTTTCTTTACACATGTTGACCAGTATTCCCTTTTGAACTTGTTATATACTTTAAACCAATTCTTCTCATCTCTTAAAGTTGCACCTCTCTCTTCTTTTCACTTCCCTACACTCTTCGTCATGCCAATCATCTTCTCTACCTCCTATTTTGGGCTCCTCTAATGCATCCTTCCATCTCTAACAAATGTCACCTTTGTCTGCTAATGTATGCCTTTAATATTTCACTTATTGACTACTTTCATTCTCCATTTAAACCTTCTTCCAATAATTTGGAAAGCTGTCCTGTCTTTCGTCTTCTCCCCTTCTGTTCATATCCACCGACACTGAAAAATGATCGGAACACTTAAATGAAGTTCTCCTGGTGGTTCATCTCTTCCCTGGCCCCATTTAGCACATACCATTCATCACTATAAAGCAACTTTATCATTCTTCTTCCTTCTGTATTTATTATTTTGTCTTTCGCTTATCTCTCCCACATTTCCCTCTATTTTCTTCACTATTTCTAACATTAAAATCTCCTCCAAATTTAATCAATAAATTCCATAAAGGCCACCATTCTAATGGCAACCACTAAACTAAACACTAAACTAACTAAGTGCGTTAATGTTTATCCTTAAAGTTACGTTTGTTGCAATATACTGTGATTATCTTGGTCCTCCAATTCCCTATCCTTACTATTATTTTTTTTATCCTTGTTTTCTTTCCACCTTTGAGAAATTATCCCTCTACTTGGCCTACCCTTACAATTCCTCTCTACCGCAGCCTGAAACGTCCTTAAAAATTCTCTTGGAAAACCCCTCTGCCCTTCTTCCATTCCTTATCCCTCATATATGACTCTACTAATCCAATCAAATCATTCTCCTTTAAAAATTTCTGGATAAACGCACAAAACTCGTTTTACAGAAGAACCAAACAATTAAATAATTTAAACACTTATAAAAAGGTATCGACCAGGAGAACTATGTTAAATTGTTTATTAATGATTGCAAAATAAACTACACTTTTCTCTTCACAAAATTTATGTATTACAAATGTACATTTCGGTCACGATGTTTAGCATGAAATATACATTTGCAATTAATACATTTTGTGAAGAAATGATTTACTCTAGCGTACTCTTGACCTACCACAATATTCAATACAATGATCTCTCGTACTCCTGACCTACCTCAATAGTCTACGCATTAACCTAGGTCAGGAGTACGCTAGTTAAATCTTAATCTTAATCAAGTGTATGCTTACATACAATTGGTTAAGATTGGAAATTTCATATAATGGTCATTTTTTTTAAAATAAATATAATAACAACAAATATTAAAATGTTTCCTTTAATTATTTATAATAACTGATTTAGCTTCAGTTTCATGACATATGTTGGGTTGATTTCCACTATCTCACCTTCCAATTAATATAATAAAAAACTCGAATTCTCAAGAAGAAATTGTATTTTAGCTTGAACTGAATTAATAAATTATTTATACAAGTATTTCGAATTAAATGCAAATTCAATGAAACTCTATCGTATGTTGTAAAGGTTTAAGGGTGGAATAGAGGCCACCCACCCACCCTACATATACAATTACATTTTCATCACTGTCAGAGGTTTAGTTTCCTGAAAACGATAATGTTATTGGTATTTATGTTTAATTATTTATAATAACTGTTTTAGTTTAAATTTCCTTGCTTATGTAGCCACCCTACCTGGATGGGTGGCCACTATCCCACCCTCCAATTATTATAAAATAAAACTCAAATTTTCAGGAAGAAATTGTATTTTAACCTAAGCAGACTCAATAAACTATTAACTGAATTGGTTCGAATCAAATGTACATTCAATGAAACTCTCTCGTGTGTTATAAAAATTGGTGGGTAGAATAGAGGAATAATTGTGCTGGAAGGGGTTTATTAATTGCGATTTTACAAGGATGAAAATACAACAATCATTGGTGAGTTTACTACCATTTGTGCAATTGTGGCGAGATTCATTCCTTTCGTCCAATATCTCGCAATACCAAATCTGGCTTTGATAAATTTCTTACCCACTTCTCGCCTTTTGTAAATCAGTGCGGATAATCGCACGTCCATGTGTGGCACGATATAATCTACCGATTTACATTGGAACACAACGGACGATTATTATTCAGGCCTGCGCGTGGGTGCGACACGCAAGACTAGTTCAGTGTGAATTTACAGTGTTTCCAATGGAATTCCTTATCGGAGTCATCAGAGAACGAGGGAAATTGAATTATTTCACACGGCTTTGATTTTTTTAAATAATGGTTTTATAACTAGTTTAAAGATTAACCTTACCATTAAGTCTGATGACTAGTATCTAGAATTTCTAGAGAGTCAACAATCTATATTTATTATAAACCACAATTGTAGTGACTTAAATAAAATTTTGAAAATCAAACACTTAATATTAATTAAGTATAAACATGAAGCTTTTAAATTATTTTGGATCTCATCAGGGTAGCTCTGAAATTGAAGAAAGCGAAACGGAGTTTTATCATTGACTAGCGATTCATCGGAGTTTTCTAGGTTCTTTAGATAAACCATCAATTCACCTGAGTTCCCCAGAAGAGAAAACTAGTGCAACGATTAGACAATAGATGGCACCTTCATGGTAATACCTTAAATAAAGGTTTTAGTTCATCTACGACCTTTCCTCCCTGTTCTCAATTATGATTTGTTTTTAATCCTCCATATTAGAGAAAGATAAAAATCTTTATTAAAGATAATATTACAATTATAATAATACGACATAACAGTCATTGTGCTGCTTCTCTTCTTCTTCATCTTCATTGGCCACCGATGGTCTTTCAGCCCCCTCTATATTATTTTTGCTGAATTACAATTTCAGGAATGTTTGCCTACACTCACTCAACATCTAAAATTAAAGCGATCGTGTAAACGCAACTACAAAAAACCGTACGTGTACTTAATAATTTTAAGGTCGGATTTTGACTTGCGACATTCTTTCGCTCACGGTTATGAGAAGCCGTAAACAATATCGTGTGCAATGCGGCCAGTTTTATTGGGTGCAAGATCAACTTGATCGACGACACTTTCGCACAAGTTCAATTGTAAAATAAACACATTAGCGAAAAAATTTCCATCGTCGGTGAACTTTTTTAATCACACTGTGGACAACTCGATGCTTACCACTATGCCAAAATAGCCCAGTTGATAGAGCATTGGAATAACCAACAAATTATTGGGATGCAATTAATTACATTTTAAACATTAATTCAAAGCTTATTTATACACAAATAAATATCCAAATTATATGATTTATGACCAATCACTTCTTATATAATAATTTTTTATACTCGTTAATTATCGTCAACATCGTGTAAATATCTCCACAAATAAAAATTACATATTTTCGCAGATTTTGAAATCGAACGTTTTTATTTATTTATTTCATTTTAATGAGATGAGATGAACGCGAGTGTGGTTTATTACGAATTAAAAATGTGTCGAAACGCGCCTTTTACTTTTACATCTCCTCGGCAATTACAGAAACGTTTATTCAGTTCTTTTAACGATTGTGCGTGTGCAGAAAATTTTCGAAAACCTTGCGCAATTTTTTCGGATTAAATGGCTTTTGTCCGGTAACCGTTCTAATGGCCGAGAGGGTTAGAATAACGGCTGTTAATTGCAGAGAACACAACTAAGAATAATCTAATAATAATCCCGCATTTGTGCGCGCTGTAGTAATTTCAGCAAGTTGTGGATTTCGAAAGAGATGTATTAAAAATGATGTAATTAAGTTGGAGCACGCAATGCCGTTCCGCTGATCTAAAATGAAACATTTATTTATCGTAATTTTTAATAGGGATAATTATTATTGGAGATCTTCACTTGAAATATAATAAATATGTAATGGAGAATATCTTTCTGTGGGTAAATGTATATTTCAAAATAAAGTTTATATTTCTTTGTGGATATGTTAGAGAACTTCTTAGTACCTGAATTGCAAAACTATACTGGCGATAACCAAAGAGTAAGGTTCCAGCAGGACGGAGCAACGTCTCTGCTAGGAATCCGTGACAATTTAGCGCAAGAGAGGTAACATAAATTGGCCTTCACGCAGTCCTGATTTAACCTCCATGAATTTTTTCCTGTGGTGTTATCTAAAATATAAAATTTAGGTCAATAATCGAACTTCTCTAGCATATTTGAAATAAAATATTCATCACATAATATAAGAAAATATGCAGTTTCAAATTCAAAAGTAATTCTTGTATTTGTTGCTCACTTATCACATTGTGTTAATAATAAGTAATGCTACTTCATTTTTTATTTTATTATCCGACTAGTTTCGGCACTTGGCTATAATCAAGAATTCTTAAAAAAAATAATTAATTACCTATTCAAAAGAAATTTAAAAAAAATACAATACAAGTTTGAAAAAAGTTCTTCGAAAATTAGAAGAGTTGTAAAGAAAGCCCTTTTCTAATCTAACTTTAATTGATAAAATCATAATATAGAAGAAATATTCATTGAATAAAACTTTAGCTTTTAAAATTCTTAGGTGAGAAAACTGAATAACCCTAAGTGTTAAATCCAAGAAAGTTATTTTCTAATCTAACTTTAATTGATAAAATAATTATCTAAAAGAAATATTCAATGAATATACACTTGGAAAAGCTTCTCAAATTCTTAGGTGTGAATGCTAAGTAACCCTAAGTGTTAAATTCAATGTGAAACTCCTTAGTAAAACTGAACATAAAAGATTCAGGAAATGTCAGATCGGATACTATGTTTAACATCTAGGAAAATCAGTAGAACTAAGGCTATAAAATGTAATACTGAAGCTGATTTTAATCAATTCAACAACAGCAACTTATGGAAATCTAAATTGAGAAAACCGAGTTACTCTAATTTATGAAATCCACGATCTAATTGATCGTAAAAAATCTATAGGTTTATAAAGCTACAAGAAGAGGCTCAGGCTTAACACTAAGGAAATTTAGTCGCAAAATTAAAGTTAAAAGGATGAAGATGTGCATTGCGATGGATGATGATCAAAAACTAAGGAACTTTAATTGATGAAAACCAAAAGATATCTTAAATTTTTTAATGATTCATGCAAAAATTCATTTTTATTGGTTTTAATGGTTAATAGAAGTAGACCTGCACTTACAAGAAACAGGTTTTTGGAATAAAATTACATGTTTCCGATATATTTTCGTTATTCTGACCAAAAAATGATTATGGGAAGTGTTTACAATGTCGACCAAAAATTAGCATCAAAGAATATATTTTTGTAGATATCTCTTCTTGGTAAACCGTTGGTTAATTAATGAACTCACATATAGTTATAATCTAAGTTTTTTAGATTCTCTGCAATTAGAAAAAAAGAGTTAGGCCAAAATAAAGAATTTTTTTGTTTAAGGTTTTGAACCTCACAATTGTTTAGCAACCTTTTTTGGTTTGTTTATGCGTTAAAATAAAGAAAATTGTAGTCTTAAATTTTGGAATTTGTAATTGTTGAGTAAAAATTCAAATGACAGTTTTTATAGTATTAAACATAACCATTATTATGCCAGTCTGTACATAAGCTAAAATAAGGAAAATTATATAAAATTGTTAACAAAACTTTCTGATTTTCAGAAGAAGAAAACTTTTAGTATATATTTTTAGAACTCACAGTTGTTAAAAAAAGATACTAATTGTAGTTTGTCCATGCGCGAAAATAAGGAAATTTATAGTTCAAGTTTCAGAAAATGAGAGGTTTAAGTTTTAGACCTCACAATTCGCAATTTTACTTTATACATTGACCAAAATAAAGAAAATTATGGTTTAACCCTTTTTGAAGATGGAGAATCCATAACTTTAGATTATACCTTAACAAAATAAAAAACGAAAATTATAGTTTAAAGTTTTTGGACTTCATAATTCTTAAGAAAAAGCCGTAATTTCAGTTTGTATGTTGGCGAAAATAACTAATTTTACAGATTAAATTCTTTGGACTTGGTTAAGGAACATAATACTTCACAACTGTGATGATGATTCATAATTTTAGTATCTTTACAGTTTATCAGTTTGTGCGTCACAATAATAATGAAAATAACATCTTGATTAGAAATTATTTTTCAAATATGTTTCACCACGGGTTAAGCGAGCAATTAAATAAATATATATGAATATAACAGTTTAACTTTTTTTTGGGCATAACAAATATTAAGGAATATCTATAATTTCAGTTGGACAAATTAACAAAAATTATAATTCTAAATTTTTGGACAAGGTCCAAAATAGCAAAATTATAGTTTAACTATTTAGACTCCACATTTATTAAGGAAAATCCATTATTTCAATTTTTACGTTATTCAAAATAATGTAAGTTGTAGTTTTGCTTTTTTGGACTTTACATTTGTTAAAGATATGGACGTTCTTTAACAAATGTAAAGTCCAAAAAAGCAAATTTTCATAATTTTGTATCTTTACAAAGGTTTGTAAATTGTATCCTTATTTGCTAGTCTCAACTTTAAGGCAAAAGAAGTAAAGAAAAATATTGTATCGAGTTTTAAACTCTTCAATTGATTAGAAAACTCATAATTTCAGTTTATACTTCGGCCAATCTAAAGAAAACTATAGATTAAAGGTCTTAGGCTTCACAATTGTTGGGTAAATTCATTATGTTAGTTTGCATATTGTCCAAAATAACAAACATCATAATTTGACCTTCTTGTGCTCCACAATTGTTAAATAAAATTTATAATTTCAGTTTGTACTTTGGCCAAGATAACAAAAATTATAGTTTAAAGCTTTTGGATTGTTTAGTAAAATCTACAATTTAAATTTCTATCTACGTTGAATAAAATAGCATAAATTTAACTTCAGAACTCTCATGGAAAGTCCATAATTTCAGTACAAAACTTGTAGTTTTAAAAATTCGCAGAAGTGTATATATCTCTGCAAAGGTTTACAAATTATATCCTCATTGTTAACTTTAACTCTAGGGCAGAAAATTAAATTTCAGTTTATACAATGCGAAGAAAAATATAGTATCAAGTTCATCAATTTTTTAGAAAACTAATAATTTCAGTGATTAGGCCGAAATAAGGAAAATTATAGTTTCAGGCTTCACAAATATTATTTTTGGTCTTTACAATTGCTAAGGAAAATCCATAATTTCAGTTTGTACGTTGGGCAAAATAACGAAAATTATAGTTAAACCTTTTTGAACTTCACAATTGTTAAAGAAAATCTATAACTACAATTTTCATGTTTACTGGAATAACGAAAATTATAGTTTAAAATCTTTGGATTTTACAATTGTTAAGAAAAATTCATATTTTCTCTTTATAACCTTTTTGGACTTGACAATTGTTAAGGAAAATCCATAATTACAATTTTTATGTTGACCAGAATAACAAAAATTATGGTTTACAATCTTTGGATTTAACAATTGTTAAGAAAAATTCTTAATTTCAGTTTGTACGTTATCCAAATTAATGAAAATTATAGTTTAACTTTTTTGGACTTCATAATTGTTAAGGAAAATCTCTAATTGCAATTTGTATGTTGGCCAGAATGAAGAAAATTATAGTTTAAAGTATTTGGATTTTATGATTGTTACGAAAAATTAATAATTTCAGTTTGTATGTTGGCTAGAATAACGAAGATTATAGTTTAAAAGGTTTGAATCTTACAATTGTTAAGAAAAATTAATAATTTCAGTTTTTACGTTGGCCAAATTAACAAAAATCATCAACATTTTTGGTCGAGGGTCAAAATAACAAAAAATTAACTAAACCCTTTTGGACATCGGAAAATCAATAATTTCAGTTTGTACGTTAGCCAAATTAACAAAAATCATAGTTCAACATTTTTGGTCGAGGGTCAAAATAACAAAACATTTAGCTAAACCCTTTTGGACTTACGGAAAGACAATAATTTTATCTTCTGATTAATCATAATCTGAAGACTTTTTTGATTGGAGAAGATGAAATTAATCGTTGGATACTCATTTAGTAAGCTCTGACTAAAACCAATCCACAAATATTTTGAACTTACCCTAAACACTAGGTCTTTTCTAGTACGTATATTTTAGGTACAATATGAGAATGAATATAGTTTCAAGTTTTTAAACTTTGAAAATTACTTATTCCAAAAATATAGAGCATTAATAAAATCAATTACCATAATAAATTTAAAAAACTTGCATCGATCACTGCCAGCCAGAGATGATTCGATAACGCATGAGCAACTCAAAGGAAAAACACAGTTTCTCACTTAACTGGGACAATAATGCGCAGTGTCCATCGGTGAAGCCGGGCGACCTCGGTCCAAAACTTGCAATTTCAGCAATCGCCGGTAAAATTCGATTTCGGCATCGGACGGCTCCCGGCTTAATTGGGGTGTCCCATAAATATCGGACGGCGAGAAACGGACCGAAAACGAAAATCTGTTTCCAATCCGTTCATAAATCAAAAAAAAACAGAAACCCATTAAAGTCTAACCTATTACAATTTGCATATCCAATTTTTTCACCAATAATTATTACAGTTAACATTTGCATATATTCGATTTTATCGGTGTGTGTATGATTACTGTGTTGTGTTTACAGAAATATACACTAATAAGAGCGAAATGATTGATTAATTGATAAAAATTATAAAAAAAAGTTCTTTGTGTAGTCGAAAATCAACTAATAAGTTGAAAAACACGTAACTACTTGATTGACTTGATTATTTTTATTAGTATCAGATATTCATTTTCAGTACTATAAGTAATATAAAAGTAACTAATAAAACATGTATAACGAAGTAGAAGCTTCTTACATTAACAATACAATATAAAAGTATTGCTCTATTTCGACTAAATTTAGATTTCTATAAATAAGAATCGTTTGGTTTACAAACTAATAACAATTTTTTTATCCTTTTTTTCTATACAATACGCTTCAATCTTTACTTCCTATTACTCACTTTAATTTTTTCTATTCTAGCGCCGGTCCGTCCAAACCAAAACCGAAATAATTACAGTGATAAACATTTTTCTTTTTTTTTGGTTACCTCGCCAAATTTAATTAAATTCGCGTTAGATGTGTGAGTTATCGCGATGCAAACCCAGTTTTTTTTCTGCCTCCGACGGTTTACTACGAATTTAAATAGATTACTAAATCACTTCTTAAGTGTATACAAGGCGTGGCCGGATTGTTAATAGCTGATCGTGGTCTTGGGAGTCGGTAATTTTTGAATTCCACATAAATTAAATGTTGTACACACTGTGTGTGTGTTGTTTTTTTTTTACCTCCGCTTCGTTTAAATGATAAGCAATTCCACGATCGAATAGTTTCGCGTAATCTGAAGGTAAATGATATTAATTAAATGAGGTGATTCAAAAAAAATAAAGTGGATAGAACTTGTTTACACTCAAAAATATAAAACGTACGTTATATAATAGCAATAAATAATTAATTTATAGGTTTTTTTATCTTTTAAAATCATATATTAAGATTCTCTCCATGCGTATTACACAATTCATAACAGACAGGAATTACTAAACTCTCTGATGCGAATTGTAACAGATGTAAACCAAGTTTTGTTAATAGTAATATTCTTCTAGACTTTTCTAAAAAAAATTCAAAAGAATAGCAATTGAGAACTTCTCTTTTCATTTGAAAAGAATGTATGGATGCTTGAAGCCATAACTTTGTGATACAGCTTGAGTCGAGAAAAATAATTGAAATTGTAGTTGCTGTAGTTTTTTCCAATAATTTTTGTTGTCTTTATAAGTTTTGATGTCTTCAAATACTTGGCAATTAATTCTGGACACTCTCCAGAATTAATTCTTTGGTTGCCACAGTTTTAATTATGAAGTATTTGAAGACATCAAAACTTATAAAGACAGGCCATACAAAAATTATTGGAAAAAACTACAACAACTACAATTTCAATTATTTTTCCTGATTCAAGCTGTATCACAAAGTTATGTCTTCAAGCATCCATTAATTCTTTTCAGTTGAAAAGAGAAATTCTCAATTGCGTTACTTTTAAAAAATTTTCTTCTTGCTGTCTTACCTCTTCCTACCTGTAACATACTTCAACAGACAACGTGTAATTTCACTTTTACTCCCGGTAAATAATTATCACCCTCTGCTGCAGATATCGACGGCCAATGCAAATAATTAAGTCCGCCGCAATTAACCTTTACCAATTCCGAAGTGGCATCATTAACTATATTTCAAGTAGCTTTCAATGAATTTTTTCTTGTTGTTGTTGCCACGGATAATTGGTCGGTGCCGGACGCGGGAGTTAATCAATTAAGCTAGATAACCAAGGCCGGCTCGGTTTATTTATTTCCCAACACCCGCGACGAGTGGGCACTTCAGGAAATGTGAATGGTTTTACAGTGTTTATCGAAAAAGGATTAAATTGTTATCGAAATATAATTGCTGTTTCTGCTATGATTTGTAAATTTTTTATATATAGATTTATCAAGGCGATGGTTAAGAAGGGAAAGAAGGACAATCCCCTCGTATTTTATTAATTATTACAAAGTCGCAAACTTTTACAAGTGGTACCATCATAGATAATATTTTTAAGCTAAGATTTTCTTAGGAAAAAAACGCTAATTAAAGCGAAGGCGTGTGTAATTTAATGCGACACCGGTGAGATTTATCTGCGCGAGGCATTGTCTCGGCAATTTGAGCAACAAAGAGAAAATTGCCCCGAACAACTCACCCGTAAAGAATAAATAATAATCTAATGGTGTTACAAATGTAATTGTTAACGTCGGGTTTTAAAAATCGTGTGTTTAATTCAACGACTAGAACAAATTACTCCGTGATTTATGCCGCAATTATCATACGACAAGATCCCATTGTATAAATGAATGAACAAACGCGATTCGTTGGTAAAAATTTAACAGCTACGACCAGAAAACATTGTACTATTTACAGAAATTATTAAAAAACATTTACTACTAGCAATAGTTTCATCTAATTTAATCTCTGCAATTATCAATTTAATTTTTAACTAATCTTAAAATTACTGCACCCATGGTGTTCCACATGGTAGTATACTTGGTCCAAAATAAAAACATACTTCTAAAACAAAACTAAAATTCCAAATATTTATATAGTCGATACTAATTTGATTACATTTATAAACAAACTGTATATATAAATTTCGTAAATAACGTTAAGTTAATAATTTTATTTATAGACAATCATTACAATTCATATTTTATCCAACTGTATAATAGCTATGCATAACTAAGCTTTTGAATTATAATAGCTATACTTAATATCAAAGGAATCTCATCGTAATCATCGTTACTGATTACACATACGCCTTCGCATATGATTTAAACGAGATTGCTGGTAACCGATCACGTCCAGTTATGCAATATCGCGAACTGACGAACCGAAACAATTTTCCTATTTTCCCCGCAGACCGCTAAACAAAGAAACTGCAATTATATTTTGCTCACGTATGATATGTCAATTAGCTTAGAAAGAGATAGAGATGGAAAGAGTCTGGAGAACGGGCGTACCGCAAGGACGACGCTCGACGCGAATTTTTGGTCGTTGATCTGGCGTAATTGGTGTTTGATAATGTAAAGGTAAATGACTCTATCGCGTCAATCTAGAATATCCCAACAATGGCTTTTGTGCTTTACTTGTTTACGTAGGCGTTTTATTAATTATTTCTTTTCGTATTTTTTGACAGTGCTTATTAATTAGGTTTATTAGATTCGGTCGGCGGAATAAATTAATGCTAATTTTGAGTATAATAAAGCAATAACGAGTAGCATTGAGTTGTTGGTGGCCTAGTTTTTGGGTAGGGCGGAAGTAACAGTGACATGTTTTTATGATTGGCGTGTAACTTCCGATTGTCAATCAATTTCAATACAAAAGGAAATTGTGATTTAAATAATTTACACTTATTTATTGTGACTTACTTAAATCTTTACAAGGTTTTATTAACTCACAAGAAGGTTCTTTTAAATATAGTAAGTAGTATTGTACTTAAATATGAACTAAAATGTAGAATAATCATTCTTCTTTTTTACTCAATAAACCTCAATGGTCTAGAGTACTCATTCCTTATATGATGAACTTTACCTTTAAAGCATTTTCTACATTCTTAAAAATCCTTTATGGAAAAGCTTTAGCATTCGCAACTGTTCTAATTTTCTTTAGAACATCTAGATGACACATTTTCTCCACTGTATTCCCATCGATTCTTGGGCACAAATTATTGTTGCGTTAATTTCTAAATAATAATAATTTCTAAATTAAATTACACTCATTAATTTGTAGGTGTAGACGTGAAATATTACCCTATTTAGTACTTGACTTGGAACCATTAAATTCCTTTAAAGATATTTAGTGGATTAGCTTCTCAGAGAGTCTTAGTATTTTTTTGGAGAACAGACCTCTTCAGTCGATGCCTCAAGCAGGTATACAGAGGAAAATTAGGTTGTGAAATGCTAAAGAATTTTATAATTTTTAAAGAAAATTCTCTCAGTCTGAAAGTATTAGTAGAGATATCGGACAGAAAAATTGCTCGAAAAAAATGTAATTTCTAGAAAATTGGGTGGAAAATGCTAAAGAATTCTTTAGAAATGATGATGAAAATATGCTAAAAACTGAATAAAACTAGATATAAACTCCAGTGATCAAATCAAACAGGAAGCGCTGTTCAAAAAGATGTAGAAAATTGCTAAAAGTTTTTAGAAATATTTAAAGAATATTCCATTAAAAAAAAGAGAATTAATAAAATTGAATACAAATTTCAGCGATAAAAAAGAAATAGATGTAAAAATTGCTAAATAGAACCATTGAAGAAAATTTCACTTTCAAAGAGAGCTAGAAGGAAAGTTCTAAAACTGCTTGAAAAATTGATAAGAAATTTTGAGGTAACTTTTAATTTAAATTCAAATTGAAATAGGGAACAAAAGAGAAATCTAATTTCAGTGCCAAAAAAGTTGCTGACAAAAACCATTGAAAAATATTTCAATTTGGAAAACAGTTTGCCTGAAAATTCTAAAAATTTAAAAGAATTATTCCTGAAAAATTCTAAAAAAAACTCTAGGAAACGTTTAAAACGAAATTTCAATTTAGAGAGAATGGATAAATTTGAATACAAATGTTTAAGGATATAATAACAAAGAAAAACATGTAATAAAATGTTGTAGGAAAGAAAGAAAAGAATCGAAGAAGAATTTGTTCGAAAATTCTAAAAATCCGAGAAATTTTTTTTAAATATTCCTAGAAATTTCAAAGAAACGTTTGAATATTCTAAAAGAATAAATTAAATGATATATTCTACGATAAAATAAAACAGAAAAAGTGTAAATGAAATGATAAATAGAATTCTCAAAGAAAATTTCAGTATGAATCGTTTCGTAAATAACTTTAAAATTTTTAAAGAAAAGTCTAAAAAATTTAAGAAAATGTATAATTGTAATTAATTTTTGTTTTTAATTAATAAACTTGAATTTTCAGCGATAAAATAAGACAACACAAGTTTTAAAATAGAAAATACATTTTTAAATAAATTGCTGAAGAAAATTTTAATTTAGACGAGAGTTTGCTGTAAAATTCTAAAAATCTAGAAGAAAAATTTCTGAAAAAATCTAAGAACAAGCTGCAATAAAATGCTGAACAGAATCCATGAAGAAATAAAAATTGACGAAAATTTATTGCAAAATTCTAAAAATCTAGAAGAAAAATTTCTGAGAAATCCTAGAAATTTTGAGGAAATGTTTAAATTTAATAAATATAATTCAGATTAAAAAAGAACAAATAAAATTGAACATCCAGCAATAAAACAAGAAAATAGAAATTTAAAAAATCTTTGAAGAAAACTTCAATTTGAGAGACAGTTTGTTGGAAAATTCTAAAAATCTAGAAGAAAATTTTAAAAATAAGATGCAACAAAATGCTGAACAGAATCCATGAAAAAAAATTAAAAATAAATACAAATTGACGTCAATCTATTGCAAAATTCCAAAATTCTAAAAGAAAAAATTGCTGAGAAATCTTAGAAATTCAGATTAAAAAAGAATAAATAGAGTTGAACATCCAACAATAAAACAAGACAATAGAAATTTAAACAATCTTTGAAGAAAACTTAAATTTTGGAGGCAGTTTTCTGAAAAATTCTAAAAATCTAGAAGAAGAATTTCGGACAAATTCTAAAAATGAAGAAATAAAAATTGACGAAAATTTATTGCAAAATTCTAAAAATCTAAAAGAAAAAATTGCTTAGAAAGTTGGAGGAAGTGTTTAAATATAATAAATATAATTCAGATTAAAAGAGAATAAATAGAATTAAACATTCAGCAATAAAACAAGACAATAGAAATTTAAACAATCTTTGAAGAAAACTTCAATTTGGGAGACAGTTTTCTGGAAAATTCTAACAATCTGGAAGAAAAATTTCCGAAAATTTCTAAGAACGAGCTGCAATAAAAAATGCAGAACGGAATAAAATAAAAATTTACGAGAATTTGTTGCCATTCTAAAAATCTAGAAAAAAAATTGGTGAGAAATCCTAAACATTTTAAATATAAAAAATGTTTAAATATAAAAAATATAGTTCAGATTAAAAAATAATCGATAAAATTGAATATTCAGCAATAAAACAAGACTATAGAAATGTAAACAATCTTTAAAGAAAATTTCAAATAGGGAGACAGTTTGCTGGAAGATTCTAAATATCTGAAAGAAAAATTAATGGAAAATTCTAGAAACTTAGAGACAACGTTTATAAATACAATTAAATTTTCAAACGAATTCATAAAATTAAACACTTACATCAATGACAAAATAAGAACTGCAAAATTATTCTGTAAAATAAATGCTTTGAAGAAATATTTCTGAAAAATTTAAATTATCTGAAAACATTGGCCGAAAAATTCTAATAATCTTGAGGAAACGTTTAAAAATATTGAATAAAAAATGGAAGAAAACTTGAGATTTTAAAAGAATCTGTAAAACAAGTTTTCTGAAAAATTCTAATAATCTTGAGGAAACGTTTAAAAATATTGAATAAGAAATGGAAGAAAACTTGAGATTCTAAAATAATAAATAAATTATATTGCGATAAAATTAAACAGAAAAAGCTGTAAAAATTTCTTTGTTACGAAAATTGTTTCATAGACTCTTTTCAGAAAATTCTAATTTAGAAGACGAATTGCTAAAAAACTTTTAAAAATCTTGAAGGACATTTGCTGAAATATTCTTAGTTTATTTGAGCAAACAAAATTTTTTGAAAGGCCAAATGAATGAAAAAAATTAATACTAACCTAAATCATGAAATAAAAGAAAAAAAGTTGTAAAAATCTATTAAATGTAATTGAATAGAACTTTCAAACAAAATTTTAATTTGGAAGGCAGATTGTTAAAAAATTCTTAAAATTTGAAAGAAAAGTTACTGAAATTTTCTATAAATGTTTAAATTATCAGGGAATAATTAAATTAGAATAATAATTTAGCCATAAAATATCTTTATTGTAAAAGGGGTTTCCCGTTATTAAATAAATGAATAAATAAATATATAAAACTAAAAAAATGTGAAATAATTGCTGAATAGAACACTTAAAGAATTACTAAATTTAAAGTTTGATAGACATTTCTAAAAATCTGAAAAAAACATTGCTGAAAAACCCTAGAAATTTTAAAGTAATGTTTAAATATAATTCAAATTTCAAAATTATGCAAAACAATTTTGTATTAAATTATTTTTCAGTGATAATAAAAACAAAAAAGCTGTAATATCAATAAATTACTGAATAGAAATTTTGAGGAAAATTTTAATTTCAAAGACAGTTGCTGGAAAATTCCAAAAATGTGGAAGAAACTTTAGAAAATTATTTCAAATTCCCAAAGAAAATTAAATAGTAATACAAAATGTTGCATTCAAGCCTTGAAGAAATTTTCAATTCCAAGAAATTTTGAAGTAACCTTTAAATTAAATTCAGATTCAGAAATAATGACCAAAATAAAATATTCCAGGGCCAAAAAAGGTGCTGACAAAAACTATTGAAGAAAATTTCAATTTGAAAAAAAGGTTGCCGGAAAATTCTAATAATCTAAAAGAAAAATTGCTGAAAAATTCTAAGAGCCTCGAAAAAACGTTTAAAGATGCAGAGTGAAAGAGAAATATTTAATACAAACTCTACTGATAGGATAAATAAAAAATAAGCTGTTAAAAAGTGGAAAAGAGTTTGCTGAAAAATTCTAAGAAATTGAAAGAAAAATTGAGGACAAATTCTAAAAATCTCGAGGAAACCTTTATAGAAAATTTCAATTTAGAAAAATGCAAAATATTGAAACAAACATTACTGATAAAATCAATAAGAAAACTGGTGTAAAAAATTGTTGAATAATTCTAAAACAATAGAAAATGAAAAGTTAAGATATTGTTAAGCAATCGTTTAAATTTAATTAAAATTCCAAAAAAACTGAAAAAAATGAATCAGTGATGAAATAAAACAGAAAAAGCTATATAAAAATCTATACAAAATTTCTAAATAATAATTTGGAGGACAGTTTGTTAGAAAATTCTAAAAATTTGGAAGAAATATTACTGAAATAAATAAAATAAATGTTTAAATATATGTGTTGAATAATTATAGATATTTTGGCAATATGTTTTAATGTAATTCAGATTCTGAAGATGAACACTGAAGTAATTTTTCATTTTGAAAATATTTGCTAGAAAATTGTAAATATACGGAAGAAAAATTGCTGAAAAATTATAAAAATCATTCAAAGTAAATTTTAATTCAGAGATAATAGAAAATATTAAGTGCAAGCTACAGTGACAAATTAAAACAGGAAACACTGTAAAAAAATCCTGAACGGGATCATTGAAGAAATTTTCCATTAGGAAGGGAGTTTGAAAAATTCTAATAATTTTAGGGAAATGTTTGAATTTAATTTAAATTCCGAAATAATAGTTAGATAGATAGATTACTTATTGTGTTACAAACATTAATTTTTTACACTCGTCCGACATAAGTCGTTCGAATGTAATAACTTATACATAAAATTATATATAAAAATACTTAATTAATTAATATTAATATTATTTAAGTTTAATAAAAGAAAAAATAGAAGAAGATATGATGTGAAAAATGCTACAATGAGGTTTTAGATTACAATTCTAGTGCAGACTAGACTAGACTCAAGTAGTCAATCAGTGTGTAAAATTCTTTGTAAATTAAATATTCCTTCAATTGTTTTTTTAAATCCTGTTCTTCAGAGATGTTTCGCAAGATTTTAGGCAGTTTATTGAACAGCCTCAATGCAGCATATTTTGGAATACATAAAGAAAGAATATGATTCAACGATAAATAAAACAGAAAAGGCTGTAGAAGAAATTTCGTAGCCAAATTTTAATTTTGAAGACAGTTTGTTAGAAAATTTTAAAAAGCTGGAAGAAAAATTGCTGAAAAAACATAGAAATTTTAAGATGTTTAAATATAATTCAGATTCTAAAGGAAGGAATAATATTGAATACTAATTTCAGTGGCTATAAAATTGCTGAAGAAAATTTCAATTTGGAAAAGAGTTTTCTGAATAATTTTAAAATGCTAAAAGAAAATTGTTGTTAATTTCTAAATACCACCAGAAAACATTTAAAGAAAATTTGGATTATGAGAGAATGTATAAATTTGAAAGAAATTTCAGTAATAAAATTAAACAGAAACATTTTTCAGCAAGGATTTTCTTCAGAATTTTTTTACAGAATTGCTGAAGAAAATCCTTGCTAAAAAAATGTTAGGTAACATTTAAATATACTTCAGATTTTGGAAGAATCAATAAAATTTAATACTAACTTCAAAAATTCTAAAAAAATCTGAACCTTTAAAAAAATTCAATTTTAAAAAGAATTTGCTGGAAAATTTTGAGAATCTAGAAGTACATTTTAAGTAATTTTGAGAAAATGTTTAATTAAGAAAATAGTGTGTTGGAAAATTTAAAAAAGCTGGAAGAAAATTTGCTGAAAATTATATCTATGAGTTTTTTTTTTATGTCGTTCGCAGTCTTGGATTTTCTAGTGTTTATAATTTAAAAACTAATTCATTTAAATATTTAAACTATGCAATAATAAATTATTAGCTAATTACTTATTTCATGTATTGTATTAATAAAAATAACCAATCTCTATTAGTGTTTTAAAATGATTCTTTCCAATTGAGTAATCTTTGATGTAGCAAAAAGAAAGGCTGCCAACGTAAACACTCTGTTCACTTCAATAACCACTCAAACCACAATAAATAATTTACAAATTTATAACATTAAGAAAAACGCGCGTTTACGTTATAAATAATGAGACAGTTCACACGCTGCTTATAATTCAATTCATAAAAGTGCCGCAAGAATTATGATTTGCTCGAATGGAGGCAATGGAAAAAAAGTTGCAAATAAATTACATTGGTCGTACAACAGAGAGGCGTACACCATTAGTTTTTTTTTAGTTTTATTTATTTGTTTTTTTTTTAATTTTAAACGAAACCATTAATTAATGAGCTAATTTTTATGCGCTGCATTATTTATCTAGAACACCCGACGTATCATATACGGAGCACAATAGAGAGACGCTAATGAATTCAGGTAAAAACAATATATTATCGCCACGTACGCCTACTATAATTTACATACACACTTTTTATAAATTATGTAGGTATGCGCAGCATTTGAATGATATTATTAATTGTCGAACGATAATATAAATTCTTGTGTCGATAAGTGTGTGGTGAGGTTGAGCCGTGGGAATGATTTAAAATATTTGTTGGAATTAATTTTTATAAATTTAAATACGTTAGTTTAATTAATAATTACAAAAAAAATTAATAATATAAACAACTTAATTATATTAGTAGTATGTTACTAAAGTCCCAAATAAGATTCAATTTGAATTTGACTTTGTTTTAAAATTTTAAAGGTGATAAATGCATGCTATAATAATACAAATAAAGAGCAACTCATTCCTTGCCTTGCCTCGGGTTCTGCAATGTTAATTCTAAATTGTCGTTGTATAATAGTATTGGAAATATGTTTGATATGCAGTGGAATCGTTACCCCAGTGATGTTACATAAATATAAATAATTCAAAGCACATTAAATATGATTAAATAAAAATAAAAGTTTCTTATTACTCACAGCTGCACAACTAATAAGTTGCCAGACACGTTACAAACCTAACACGGTACGATCCAGTTCAGTTGCTCGGTTCTCTAAACGTAAGCTTCGTGACATGTCTCAATAAACAAGACATTAGCTCGTTGCTAATTGCGCACACCGCATCAATAAACAATCTCGCGTATATGCGCGTTACCGGTGACATTAAAATTGTGCAACCCGGGTTCGTCGCCTCATCTATAATTGATAGCGCTCCACCTTCATTCCAGCCGTTGACAATTGATTATAACTGACCCTTGTTAGCGATGGGCGCAGACATCATCGCCGCACAAACCGTGATTTATTTTATTGGTTTTACACGCGAAACCCATTTCAGCTGGCACTAAAGTAGAAAGCGATGCGTTCTAATCATGCGTTGAAGTCTCTTTAGTGATGATTTAATAACTGCGTGCATGAGTGGATATCGTGTAATATTA
This sequence comes from Ontholestes murinus, assembly GCA_963969525.1. Lineage (NCBI taxonomy): Eukaryota > Metazoa > Arthropoda > Insecta > Coleoptera > Staphylinidae > Ontholestes > Ontholestes murinus. The sequence continues at coordinate 79,659,176 of OZ018389.1, read as the reverse complement.
TTGTTATTTCTATTCAATTGCTAACAATTTTAACGTAATATATATTTCTTAGAGTTATTTATTAATATTAATATGACATCAATAAAGTTTAAAGCAAATTAAACATAAAAAAGGCCTAAATAGTAGATACAGTCACCGATGATACAATTGATTTCTTTGATGATGGCTTACTAATTTCATCCTTACTTCTCTTCATGGAGGAGGAGACCTAAGGGTTAATAGGTAAACAATTGATAAACACTTTATCTTTACACTGAATTGAAAAATGCTATGCACTATGTTTTAACCACATATAATTATATTATAAAATTATAATTATTAGTGCTTAAAACATAGTGCATTTTTCAATTCAGTGTAAGTATGGATTCCCACGTAGTAACGGTCACAACCATTCTCTTTATTGCACTTTATCTTTATTTAAATATTATCAAACATTCACAAATTTAATAAATAATTTAACTAGCATGGTGCAGAGTATATACTTGCAGATGATCTTCCTTAGTTTCTTTCACTGACTTTTAAGAAATAATTTTAATTTGTATTCTGAAATTGTTGGTTAACATTCAATTAAATTTTTATATTAATTCCTTTAGAAAACTTGATGATAATATTTTTTTTATGCCTCTCTAATTATCCCAACTCCTTTGATCTGTCAGTCATGATTCTGTAATCGTTTGACGAGGTGAATTGCGGACTTCACGTTTCGACAGCTCGATTGATAGAGCGGTCTACATTAAACGAATGCTCGGTGTGGTATATTAATCTTGTTTTACATTGTAAATCGGCGTATTAATAATGGCGACGGTGAATACTTGTAGAAAGTTAGCTCGTGAATCACAGCTTAAAAATTACAATAATTACAAGTGCATTATTAAAATAAAAGTTCTTGGCCTATTTATTGTTATTAAGGGCACGATTAAATAATATTAGATATGATAAATAAGTTAAAAAATTGTTAATTACAATTTAAACCAAGAACGAAATATAATTATGCAACAATATTTAGAGAAATTCTAAATTATATAGTTTTATCACAATAATAAATAAAATATATGTGAAGGAAAAATATAATTGTTACAAGATGACGAATTTCCCTTTCTGTAGAAAAGCATGTGAAATAATTTCAAACCTAGAAAAGCTCAAAATAAGAATAAGAATATTTATTAGTCAAAATATAGACTAACGGTTTCTCCGGAGAATTATATACTCCTAAGTAAAACTCCGTTTCCCTGTATCCAACTGCGCTACACTTATGAGTTGCAAAATAGATCGAAATTGGTCCATGGCTGTTGTTAACAGACAACAATAATTAAGAATATTTATTGTTTTAAGTTCTCTTAAAACCAACGGCTTCACTCTTTAATACTATAAAGTTTATTTTGAATGTCAAAACTCATAATCATATTTTTTATATTTTTAATGCAAAAAATCATAATTCAGAGAAGAAAATGAAAATAATTTGGTGAAAGAAGAGAGTCAAATTTTTTCTTAAAGACTTGATTGAAACTACAAATTTCTTTATATTTCTTAGTACTAAAATATATAAGCGAAGAGAAGAGGGAAAGAATTTGGAGGAGCGAAGAGTTTTTAATGTTACCTTAAAAACTCGACTTAAGCTGTAAAGTACAATTTTAATGCCAGCATTTCGTATAAAGAAGAAAAAACAAAAAAAAGTCATATGTGGGGTCACTGATTATCAATGCTCTTCCATATAGTTTTGAATGCCAAAAATCATAATTCGACGGAGAAGAGAAGATAAGGAAGACAATTGAAATTCCTTCATTGAAACCAGTTTAAAACTGTAAAGTTCTTTATACTATTGAAAGCTAATATTCATAATTCAGTGAAGGAACTAAAAGCATTTTGAGAAAGAAATAGATTCTTTAATTTCTTCTCTAAAACTAGATTGATACTGTAGTTCTTTATACTTTCAATTAAAGTCATTAATGATGATTCAAAGAAGAAATAAATGGGAATTTTGAGGAACGAAAAGAATTTTTAATTTCTTCTTAAAATCCACATTTTATACGTCTGAATGCTATAAATCAAAATTCATCGAAAATAACAGAATTAATTTTGAGGAGGCAAGAAATTAATTTTTTTTACAAACAACAGATTGAAAATGTATAGTTTTCTACACATTTTAATGATTTTCCTTAAAATCCAGATTGTAACTATAAAGTTCTTTATAGTTTTAAATGCCAAAAAGCATAACTCAAGGGAGAAAATATACTTTTGAGGAAGGAAAAAAGTTTTTAATTTTTCCATAAATAATTTTTTTGACAAGAAATCACAATTCAGCGAAGCAAAGTAGAACAATTACTAAAAAGAAAATGGGTTTTTAATTAATTCTTAAAACCCAGTTTGTGTACATTTAAATAATAAAAAAAAATAATATGAGACGAGAAATAAAATAAATTTTCTTAAAACACATATTCACAAAAAATTTAGGAAAAAAGAGAGTTTTTATTTTTTTAACCACACTAAAACTGTAAATTTATTTAAAGTTTTGAATACCAAAAATCAAAATTCAGAGAAAAGACGAAATAGAATTTCGAGGAAGCAAGAAATTTTTCAATTTCTCTTTTAATACCAAAAAGTTTTTAATAATTTTTAAGGCAAAAACTTTTAATGCCAATAATCTTAATTTAAAGGACAGAAGAAAAGATGTTTCCGGAAAGAAAAAGGGTTTTTAATTCTTTCTTAAATCCGCATTACAACTGAATTGCAAAAATCATAATAAAATCTTAACCCAGAAGAGAAAGTCGATGAAATTTTGAGAAAGCAAGAAAGTTTAAATTTCTCCATAGAAAATTGAATGCCAAAAATCATAATTAAGCCAAAAAAAGGAAAATGAATTTTGACTTTATTTTCTTCATAAAAATCATATATATACTGCAAAGTTCTTTATAATTTTGAATGCAGAAAATCATAATTTTTAAGACAAAAGAACAGTAAATTTGAGAAGGGAAAAGAGTTTTTAATAAATGCCAAAAAATATCACATTTCTGCGATGAAAAAGTAGAATTTTGAGGAAGGAAGAAAGATTGTAATTTAATCTAGATTTAAAAAAACTCTGAATGTTATTTATCATATGTTCTTTATATACTGACCGTTTTTTCATTTTGTCCATGAAATAAAGATATATTATAATTATTATTGATTTAAATGCTAAATCATCAATCAAATGTAAAATGAGAGAAGAAATTTTGTGAAAAAAATTAAATTTTTTCTTAAAACTCAGATTGGACATAAAATGCTTACCTTAGGACAAAGCATACAAAATTGTAGAAGGAAAAAAAAATTCTTAAAATCCACACTGCATCTGTTTAGTTCTTTATAGTTTTAAGTATGAAAAATCATACTTCAGAGAAAAAATGTAATTTTTGAGGAAGCAAAAAAGTTTTTAATTTCTCTATTAAACAATGAACTAAATTCTCACTTAACTCGTGGTGAAACATTTTTATGTTTTTCCATTAAAACATGTAATGCAAAAAAATCATAATTTGGCGAGGAATGTAGAAAAAATTTTTAATTCCTTTTCAAAACCCACATTTTGTACATAAATCCTAAACACATAATTTAGTGAAGAGAAAAAATGATACATTTACAGTCGAGAAATTAAAATTTAAACTTAATTTTAATTTCTTGACTGATATGATTATTGGCATTCAAACGTATCATTTTTTTTCTTCGCTGAATAATGATTTTTAACATTTAAATGTACAAAATGTAGGTTTTAAGAAAAAAATTAAAAATTTAAAGGAAAAGAGTTATAATTTTTTTCTTCAAACCCAGACTAATACTGTAAAGTTCTTTATACATTTAAATAGTAAAAGTCACAACTCAGAGAAATATAGCAGTTAGAATTTTTACCAAGAAATAGAGTTTTTAATTTTTCTGAAAAAACAGATTTGTAATTTTGAATGCCAAAAATCTTAATTTAGAGAACAAAAAACAGTAAATTTGAGAAAGGAAGAGGGATTTTAATTTTTCTTAAAATTTACATTACAACTGAAAAGTTCTTTATAGTTTTGAGTGCCAAAAATCATAATTCAGAGGAGAAAATCATTGGAATTTTGAGGAAGCAATAAAGTTTTTTATTTCTCCATAAAAACTTTTAATTCCAAAAATCATATCCAGCGAAGATAAGCAGAAGAATTTGAAGAAGCAAGAGAGTTTTTAATTTCTTCTTAAATCCCATATTGTATATGTCCGAATAGTAAACATCACAATTAGGTAAAGAAGTTAAAAAGTAATTTGTCAGTTAATCATATCAGTAGATAAAATAAAAGTGATTTTAAAGAAAGAAAAGTGTTAATATTTTCTTTAAAATCAGATTGAAATGTTTTTTATACATTTAAATGCTAAAAATTATAGATTTTAACAGCCGTCTTCTCCACGCTTTCTATAATTTTCTTCTTGACATTTTCACGCAATTTTTTCGCGATTTTTATCCTAGACTCCTGCTGTTATTCCTCAATATCAAATAACAACTTATTTATATCCTCAATATTTTATTGTAATTTTTTAAATATTTCTAATACTCGTATTAATATCTGAGAAGGCTTCCCAAAATTATTATAATTATAAAATAAAATGACTAGAATCCTTGTATATTTCCTTGAATTTTTATTTTTTGAGTAATTTGTTTTTGAAAAATGTATTACCATTTTTTTTCTTGAAAAGATTTGAAAATTTCTTCTTAAAATTAATAGATTTTTTAGCATTTAGCATTTTTTTCAAAAGATTTTGATCAACATTAATTTCTGGAGATTGCTGCATTTTTTCCTAAAGATCCAAAAACAATTTCTCTTAGAGGTTATTTATTTCATGAATCCTTTCAACTATTTTTAAATCATTATTTAAAATATTTTCTATATTTTTTTAGAAATTTTTAAAAAATTTATCCATAATTAATTTAATTACAAAAACATATTTAGAATTTTGTAGTTTTTTTAAATGTTTTATCTTTTTCTTAAAAATATTTTAAAATTTCATTTAGATATTATTCTCCAATTTTTCTTGTAAATATCTAATTGTTCTCTTGAAATATGATAGTTTTTTTCTTGGATTTTGATCAACAATTTCTTCTCGAGATTAAAAAAAATATTGGCAGTTTCCCCAATATTTTAACAATTTCTTTTCAATATTTCTAATTGTTTTCTTCCACTCTTAGAGATTTTTAGAGATTTTTCCTCTCTAGATCTTCGACAGTTTTCTTCTTAAGGTTTTCCCGAAATTTCTCCGCAAAATTTCGATATATTTTGTAGTTTTTTTTTTCTTAAAACTGTTTGGATTTTTTATAGTTTTAATATATTTTTTTCTTTTTCTAAAATAAGTTTTTTTTTACATTTTAAACCCTTTTTCTTAGATATACTAATGTTGTACTAGAATGTTGTCTCTAGCTTTTTTAGGATTTCAATATTTCTAGATATTTCACCAGCCTTTCAAACTGTACTCAAATTCTTTTTATGAGTTGAGATTTTCCAAAATTTTCTTTAAATATTCCTTGTATTTTTTTAGATTCTTGGTCATTTTCTACTTAAAACTTCTCTTTTCATTCTCATTCCATGAGAACCCCGAGAACTTTTTTTGCATTTTAACTTAGAAACTTTTTTAACTCGAAATTTCAATTAGAACAGTATTCATAATATATTAAAGATTTGTTAGCATTTTCGCGATTTTTTTAAATAAATTTTCTTTAAATATTTCTAATTGTTTCATAGTTTTGTTCTATTACTATTACAGATTTTTAAGAGTTTTCCTTTCAAGACCTTCCACAATTTTCTTTTCAAGATTTTCCAGCAGAGATTTTTAACTGTTAATGAATTTCTTAGTGTTTCACAAAGTTATTATAATTATCAGAACTAATGACTATTTTTCAAGTTTTCAAGTACTTTCATCTAAAGATTTCTTTAAAATATCTAGTAATTTTTCTTTAAATTTGTTTATGATATATAGAAAGATTATTTTCTTTGAAATGCCTAATAATTTCTCTTCAAAATTTCTTGAATATATAGAAAATACAATAGAATTTCTTTAGAATATTTCAATCAACATATTTTCTTCAAAATATCGAGGATTGTTAGCATTTTCTCTAATTCTTCTTTTCAATATTTTAAATTATTTTGACATATTTTTCTACCATTCTACGACTTTTGTTAATTTTCTTTTCAAGATTTTTCAGCAAATTTTTTCACAGAATTTCTAAATGTTTTAATATTTTATTATTAAAACTGTACAAAAAACTTCAATAATTTGCCATTAATGTATAACTTGCGATCTTACAATTGAAAAGTGAAAAAAATAAATACAATTTCGATCAAATAAAATATTAAATTTTTCCTTTTATTTCAACCAGATGAAAACACTCAATAGTTTGTAATTATAGAAATTGAAAAAAATATATTTTTTATTTTGAGTAATGTCTCCTTAATATTTTCAGAATTTTCTAGTATTTTTTTTTTCTTATAACCCATTTTTTTGCGAATATAATTTTATTTATAAGAAAGCACTGATTATACAGTGATTAGCATATGTCAAGAGAACGTTGGGATAACCAAAAAGATGTTGGGATAGGTCAAGAGTACGCTGGAAGAATAAATAATTTATTAGGGTAGGTCAAGAGTACGCTAGAACAATGAAGAATTTATTAGGATAGGTCAAGCGTACGCTGGTACAATACATACTTAATTGAGGTAGGTCAAGGGTACGCTAGGAGAATAAATAATGTATTATGGTAGGTCAAGAGTTCGCTAGGACAATGAAGAATTTATTAAGATAGGTCAAGAGTATGCTGTTACAATACATACTTAATTGAGGTAGGTCAAGAGTACTCTAGGATAATGAAGGATTTATTGGGATAGGTCAATAATACGCTGGTATAATAATGGGGTAGGTCAAGAATACGCTAGAGAAATAAATAATTTATTAGGATAATGTAGGAATACACCAGGACAACGTTTTTATTACTAGGAGTATATTCAAGTAATAATTTTCTAAAATAAAATCACGCAAACTACTTTCATAATAGTCCCTGTATGTATAGTGAGGAACGATGCTACAAAAAAATCGAGACATGAATCAAAAAAGGTAAAAAAAGTTAAATACATATTTTTTTTCATTTACATTTTTCGCAAGCTCTAAAAAATGTAATTTAACACTCAACAGTACAGTCATTAATAACCGAAATTCGAACCCGGAAGAAAATACAGAATTGACACGTATACAACCGACATATGTAGCTATCAGATTCATTTTTTTCACACATCCAGCACTTGTATACACCGTGTCGATGGCGATTTAGGCTAATTCGATTCTTGAATTAGTTCCAAACACATGTCGCCGCCACGTAACTGATTAATCAACGTGGGTGTGTTCTTCGCGCAGCCACCTCGGTATAATTTTTCCATTAGAACCACTGAATAAATTCAGCATTAGTTCTTGAGGAGTCGGCAGTTACCATTTGTATTCCTAATAATCATTAAAATATGCAAAATACCACGTTACGCAAATACCCATTTGCTTCTTATTTACAAATCAATAACCAATATCATTAACAAGTCGAGTTAAATAGAGAAGAAAAGAAAAAAATATGCACACCTGTCTTATCAATAAATAATACGATTAGCAAATCAAATAAGAAAGTATTATCACTATAACTATAATATTAAAAATTATTTCAAAATTGTTTTTTTATTGTTGTTTATGGCTTAATTAAATATGAAAATAAATCTGAACGCGGTCGGTTAATTTCTACACAATATATTGTAAATTATCATTTCTCCGCGGTGTTGCGTAACGCCGAAGAAAAGCGGCACAATGAGAGAGTTTAATGAGTGAAATAATTTGCAGTGTTGGGTAAACATTAATGATTTAGCGTCATTCATTCGGTAGGGGGAAAAATTACAAATTTATTCGCGTATTGTGGTAGGTGCGGTTGGTAACGTAGAGTAGATAAACGTGGGAGCGATTAATTGGAGCTTAATCTGCGTTAATTACTTGAGAATTATCGAAATGGTGTATACGTGGAAGTAATTATGTTCGTTTATCAATAAATGGTGAAATCGTTTGTTAATTGTAACCTTTGGAAGAGTTAAACGAACAGTGGTTGTTTATACATACATATACATTTCTATTTTAGTCACAAATATTATTTTGGTTTTCCTGAAAAGTAAAGTATAATCGTTAGTGCATGTTCTAAAAAAAAATAAACATTGTTTTGCCTTAAAGTTTAAATGTATATGTAGGGTGGGTCGGTTTCCCCCTATCCCACTTTTCAATCAGTAAAACATAAACAAGGGTTTTGAAAAATTAAACTTGAAACAAAAGATTAAACTGTTAATTTGGAAATTGAAACAGTTGTTAAGATTAATTATTAATTAATGAAATCCTCACATATTTCCAAAGATTTGAGGGTGGCTTATAAAAACATATTGTTAGATGGAGAATCAGTGTGTATTCTTTTATAGTCGAATAATCAATCGGTAGAACTTAGAAGAGTGTTTTTAAATTACTTTCAAATATAAACTTCAATTTGTTGTAAAATTTATAATCAATATTTTTGGAATTACTAATTAATTATTTAGTAAATCCCACGTTAATGTTTTAGTAATTGGTGGGTGGGATAGAGGCCACCCACCCACCCTACATATACATTTTTATTTAAGTCACTAATAGTGTTTAAATTTTTGTGAAAAGTAAAGTATAATTGCTGGTGTATGTTCCAAAAAACAAAAACATTGTTTTGCCTTAAAGTATAAATATATATGTAGGGTGGGTGGGTGGCCTCTATCTCACTTTTTAACCAGTAAAACATAAACAAGGGTTTTGAAAAATTAACTTGAAACAAAACAATAAATTGATAATTTGGAAATTGAAACAGACGTTAAGATTAATTATTAATTCATGAAATCCTCACATATTTTCAAAGATTGAAGGGTGGGTTATAATAATGTATTATAATATGAAGAATTTGTGGATTTCTTCTGGTCCAATAATTATTCTGTAGAACATAGAAGAGTGTTTTTAAATTACTTTCAAATATAGACTTCAATTTAATGTAGAATTTATAATCAATCTTTTGTAATTACTAATTAATTATTTGTAAAACCCACGTTGATGTTTTAGTAATTGGAGGGTGTGATAGAGGCCACCCACCCACCCTACATATACATTTTTATTTTAGTCACTAATATTGTTTCAGTTTTCGTGAAAAGTAAAGCAATTGTTAAAGAGTGTTCCAAAAAACATTAGCATTGATTTGCCTTAAAGTTTAAATGTATATGTAGGGTGGGTGGGTGGCCTCTATCCCACCCTCCAATCAGTAAAACATAAACAAGGGTTTTGGTTTTGAAAAATTAAACTTGAATCAAAAGATTAAATTGATAATTTGGAAATTGAAACAGTTGTTAAGATTGATTATTACTTAATGAAATCCTAACATATTTTCAAAGATTGAAGGATGGGTTATAAAAATATATTATAATATGAAGAATCAGTGCGTTTTTTTCTAGTCGAATAATCAATCGGTAGAACCTAGAAGAGTGTTATTTTATTAAATTACTTTCAAATCTAGGCTTCAATGTGATCTAAAACTTCTAATCAATCTTTTTGCAATTACTAATTAATTATTTAGTAAATCCCACGTTGATGTTTTAGTAATTGGAGGGTGGGATAGAGGCCACCCACCCACCCTACATATACATTTTTATTTCAATCACTAGTATTCTTTTAGTTTTCGTGAAAAGTGAAGCATAATTGTTAGTGTGTGTTCCAAAAAACATAAACATTGTTTTGCCTTATAGTTTAAAAATATATGTAGGGTGGGTGGGTGGCCTCTGTCCCACCCTCAAATCAGTAAAACATAAACAAGGGTTTTGTTTTTGAAAAATTAAACTTGAATCAAATTTAATCAAATTGATAATTTGGAAATTGAAACAGTCGTTAAGATTGATTATTAATTAATGAAATCCTAACATATTTTCAAAGATTAAAGGGTGGGTTATAAAAATATATTATAATATGAAGAATCACTAAGTATTTTCTAGTCCAATAATCAATCGGTAGAACATAGAAGAGTGTTTTTAAATTACATTCAAATATAGACTTCAATTTTATGTAAAATTTATAATCAATGATTATGCAATTACTAATTAATTATTTAGTAAACCCCACGTTGATGTTTTAGTAATTGGAGGGTGGGATAGAGGCCACCCACCCACCCTACATATACATTTTTATTTTAGTCACTAATATTGTTTTAGTTTTCGTGAAAAGTAAAGTATAATCGTTAGTGTATGTTCCAAAAAACATAAACATTGTTTTGCCTTATATTTAAATATATATGTAGGGTGGGTGGTCTATCCCACTTTTCAATCAGTAAAACATAAACAAGTGTTTTCAAAAATTAAACATTAAACAAAAGATTAAATTCATTATTTGGGAATTGAAACATTCATTAAGATTAATTATTAATTAATGAAATCCTCACAATTTCCAAAGGTTGAAGGGTTGGTTATAAAAATATATTATAATATGAAGAATCAGTATAAATTTTTTAGTCGAATAATCAATCGGTAGAACATAGAAGAGTGTTTTTAAACTAAATTCAAATATAGACTTCAATTTGATGTAAAATTTATAATCAATATTTTTGCAATTACTAATTAATTTTTTAGTAAAACCTACGTTGATGTTTTACTAATTGGAGGATGAGATAGAAGCCACCCACCCATCCTACATATACATTTTAATTTCATTCACTAATATTGTTTTAGTTTTCGTGAAAAGTAAAGTATAATCGTTACTGTATGTTCCAAAAAACATAAACATTGTTTTGCCTTAAAGTTTAAAAATATATGTAGGGTGGGTGGGTGGCCTCTATCCCACTTTTCAATCAGTAAAACATAAACAAGGGTATTGAAAAATTAAACTTGAAACAAAAGATTAAATTGATAATTTTGAAATTGAAACAATCGTTAAGATTAATTATTAATTTAATAAAGTCCTAATATATTTTCAAATTGAATTGAAGGGTGCGTTATAAAGCGGAATGTTTATTAACCTCAGAAAGTATATCCTTAATTGGTAGTGTTTGGTACTAAACTGATGGTCTTTAGAGAGTACAGTTGTGTTCACTTTATATTGCTTGCAGTCTAAACCATTGAAAATTATTTGGACAGGCTTTAATTTTGTTTTACTGTCATGTTTTGAGATAGATGTTCCTCTCTGTTCTAAATAAGTGTTAACTCCATTCTAGAATTAGAAGTAGATCAGGTTTCTTGGTTACCAATGCAATTCTTGATTCTGCTTCATCTGCATCGTCATAATTGAGATAGAAGAAACTTGCTGATTAAATCCAAAAAGTTACTAATAAACCGAGCAATCCGACTGTTCGAACCGTACATATAATAAATTTAAATTCGTGCAGTGCCTACATTTAAAATTTCGAGTGACTAATGGCCCACGAAGAGAAAGACCAAAGACCGAGCAACAGAAAAAAAAATAATTCGACGTGAGTAATCCGGCATGGGTATAATTCGTGTACACTCGCTACCCAATTAAGTCGCGATCGCTTCCTACATACCGAACAGAAATTTAAGCCGTAACTCAAACGGAAGTCACTACCAGCGAGATTATAAATTGCGAAGCCTGTAATCCGCGTTATCCGCGGAATGATGGACTACCGTTCGATAAATCACGCATGATCGAATCCTGAATATTTACGGTCCATCGTCTAGAGATTTATCGCGGTATCCATGGAACGTACCGCAAGTAATTAGGAATGGAATGGTTTCATTAAAATAATGATAATAATAATAATAATAATATTTATTTAGTTTTAACATTGAAATATTATTCTTTCAATCATAACTTATTTATTTTTTTATGCAACTTTAGATAGATATGAAATTACTGAACGTGCATTACAACACGACACGAAAATTAATCAATTCGAGCAAAATCCTATAGCGAGGAATACATAAATCTCTTGCGTCCGATGCAATCGTTCTTATCGCACCGGATCGATACGATACGCGTAATTTATGCGCGCAAATAAAAATTTTGTTTTCGAGTCGGTTTTGTAATAAAACTAGTAAATTATGCAAGCGGTCCGGTAGTCGCGGAGGCCTATAAAACACTCCGACCCGGCCCTGAACCACCGAAATCGAAATATATTGCAGTTTGTAAATCGGGCACAAACAGGGCAATAAAGTATATATAATAAACATAATTTAGCCTTGCCTTGTACTCTCACTCGGGAGAAGCCGGAAAGCGAAAGCATTTTTGTCACCTAAATATTCCAACGAAAATATTTACGATATAGTTTTAAAATTTATTTCGATGGTAAAATGAGTTACCATTACTTTTACGAATAATTGATGAAGGTTTTATTATTTTTAATTCAAGTGAAGCATGTATGTATTAATTGTTTTAACAGAATTTTAAATATATGTTAATATTTCATAGACTTAGTAAGTGTCGCTCGAAAAATACGTGCATTTCGGCCATAGAAAATTGTAAAGTAATGATTAACAATTAAGAAAACATATTTTGCAGGCCAAAAGACGAAGGTTAAAACTAGGTTTGTAATTAGTTACATTTATTTAAATATTGTAAATAGAAGCAATTTTGAAGGGATTTTTTTCAAGCAATTTATTGCAATATTAATTGAAAGGATGGAAGCGTACCTAGCTATAAAGTTATTTGTAACTTAAGTTAAACAAAATATATAGGATGGGTGGGTGGCCACTATCTTACACTCCAGTTGGTATAACACTATCAAGGGTTTTTGGAAGGTTTTTCAACGAAATGTTAAGTTTTTGTGGAAATTTTTGCACTCATCTTTCTCGTGGCAATTATAATTACACATAAATTCTCGCTGATGTTTTACTCATTTAATTTTTGGATAGAGGACACCCACCCACCCTACATATACATATACTTCCACTAAAAACTTTGGTGTCATTTTTTTAAACAACACTCACAATTACATTTTTGGTTTTCAAGGACATCAACACTATTTGTAGCTTAAGTAAATCAAAATATGTAGGGTAAATCTAGATAAACTCAATCATCTATGAGCTAGACCCATAATTTCTGTATGTTCAGTGTAGTAAACTTACGCCACCTGCGTAAAATATACGGTGCACAATTATATTTTTGTATTCAGGTGTATTCTAGAGCCCCGAATGAACTTTTTTTTATAAAAAGTTAGTCGATTCTTCTATCTTCAAGGTATAAAGTAAGTTTCGTGAAATTGAAATTTACAAGGTGTCATGTTAATGTGGATTACTTATTCCTAGGACCAAAATAGGATGATTTAACATAACATATCTATATCCGAAAGTTTACTGATTGAAAAGTGGGTAAGAGAACAACCACCCATCCTACATTTACGTTTACATCTAAACCACAATATTTGGTTTTGTTTTTGTGAAGTAGGTGAGTAATTTTAGTTTTAATTTCAAGAAATTTATAAGTAAATTCTGGTTTAAGTTTAAGTGTATATGTAGGGTGGGTGGGTGGCCACTATCCCACCATTCAATTACTATGACATAAACGAGGGTTCTTAATTGAAAAAAACAGTTTTGTTGAAGAAAATTATTGACATTTTCCTTCCATTCAAACCCTGTCGTATGTTTTAATGATTGGAGGGTGGGTTAGAGGCCACTCACCCACCCTACATATATTTTTTTAAACTCATCACAAACACTGTTTTTATCTCCGAAAATTTTGAAAGTATTATATCTAATATTTTTCTAATAAATCATCCTCAGCGTTTTACTATAAATTTTATTAAATATGTAGGGTGGGTGGGTGGCTACTATCCCACCCTCAAATTGTAATAATATAAGCGACTATTTTTAATGAAAATAAAACGTGGGCATGCGAGTATTCACTAAATAAATTCTTTACAAACATCGTTCTAATTAAATAAACTTATAACAAAATCGACGTGTATGTTCTACTGATTGGAGGATGGGTTAGAGGACACCCACCCACCCCACCATTATTTTTTAAAACTTTCATCACTAGCACTCTTTTCTTTTCCAAAAATTAAAAAGTATGAAACCTGATATTTTTTTAAAAATTCATCCTCAGTGTTTTCATTTAAAGTTTACTAAATATGTAGGGTGGGTGGGTGGCCACTATCCCACCCTCCAATTTTAATAATATAAGCCACTATTTTTAATGAAAACAAAACTTAGCCATGCGAGTATTTACTAAATAATTTCTTTACAAACATCGTTCGAATTAAATAAACTTTTAGCAAAACAAACGTGTATGTTTTTATGATTGAAGGGTGGGTTAGAGGCCATCCACCCACCCTACATACGTTTTTAAAACTTTAATTACCAGCACTGTTCTTTTTCCAAAAAAAAAGATACGAGTATTAGAAAATTTTCAAAAATTCATTCTACGTGGATTTTGCGGCAAATTCTCACAATTTTCTGTCAATTTTTGTTTTGACCCAACGGAATTTCCCAACAATTATTGTTTTATTTTGTAAGGAATTTCTCTCCCAAGGTGTGAAACTTTTCTTCAACGTTTTTAGATGTTTCCAATAATTTTTCTTCTTCTTAAATGATTAGAATTTTCGAGTAATTTATTAATTTTTTCAACAGTCCTTTCTGCTCAGTATTTTTCAACAGTAGTTGTTTATCACTAGTAGTGTTTTAGCTATCGACCACCCGCCATGTGTCATTATTTAGTATTTGTGTATGTGTAAATGATTTTTGTTTTATTTTATCAAAGTTATCCGAAAAAAAAATATTTGAAATTGCAAGGATAAAATTTTCCAACACTTTTCCCCCAGATATAAAGAATTTTAAAGCAATACATTGCACTCATTGTAGGGTGAGTTAGGCGCCACCCACCGACCCTACATTGTTTTTTTGAAAACCATCATCACCAGATAAAATAAATTCTTTACAAACATCGTTCTAATTAAATAAACTTTTAGCAAAATCGACGTATATTTCCCACTGATTAGAGGGTGGATTAGAGGGCACCCACCCACCCTACATATATTTTTAAAAACTCTCATCACAAATACTGATTTTAATATTGAATCTTAAAGGCATTCACTTCGTGGTACATTTCAATATTAAGAATAAAGAAAACACTTTTACTTATTTATATCACTTTACACTCTATTTGAAATGACTAGATTGAAATATACGGTAATCATTATCAAACTTAGTCAATGCAAATAATGTTTAAAATGGTATAAAAAAAGTAAAAGTGTTTTCTTTATACTTAACACTGATTTTGTTTCCAATATGATAAAAGTTTTACAAGTAATATTTTATTCAAAAAATAATTCTTCGAGGATTTCTTACAAATTCTCTTTCATTTTTTCCGTCATTTATTGTTTTACCCCAACAATTTTTGTTTCTATTCCAAATTGTAATTTTTTCAATTTACAATTCTTCAAGGATTTTAGATTTTTCCATCAATTTTTCATCAAGATTTTAAATTTTCTTGCAACTTCTTGAATCTTCCAGCTGCTCTCTTATCAGAATTTTCTAAAACTTCTTGGTTTATTTCATGGGAATTATCCAATAAATTTTCTTTCAAGCTGCAAGAATGAAAATGTCCAGAAATTTTTCCCCAGATTTATAGAATTTTAAAGCAAGTTTAAAACGTATGCTCCACTGATTGGAGGGTTGGTTAGGGGTGGCGCGTGTTTTGGCACAATTTTGCGTCATTTATTGTTTTACATCAACAGAATTTTCCAACAATTTTTATTTTATTTTATTTTATAGAAAATTTCTATTCCAAATTGTGAAAATTTTCTTCAAGGATTTTAGATTTTTTCATCAATTTTTCATCAAGATTTTAAATTTTTTCTAGCAAATTCTTTAATTTTCCAGCAGTTCTCTCTTATCAGAATTTTCCAAAACTTCTTGTTTTATTTCATGGGAATTATCCAATAAATTTTCTTTCAATCTGCAGGAATGAAAATGTCCAGTAATTTTTCCCAAGATTGATAGAATTTTAAAGCAATTTCAAAACGTGTGTTGCACTGATTGGAGGGTTGGTTACGGGGGGCGCGGGTTTTGGCACAATTTTCCGTCATTTATTGTTTTACCCCAACAGAATTTACCATTAATTTTTGTTTCATTTTATAGAAAATTTCTATTCCAAATTGTGAAAATTTTCTTCAAGGATTTTAGACTTTTCGATAGATTTTTCATCAAGATTTTTAAAATTTTCTAGCCATTTCTGGAATTTTCCAGCAGTTCTCTCTTATCAGAATTTTCCAAACCTTGTTTTATTTCATGAAAATTACCCAATAAATTTTCTTTCAGGCTGTAAGAATGAAAATGTCCAGAAATTTTTCCCCAGATTTATAGAATTTTAAATTAAGTTTAAAACGTAACTTATGTGTTACTGATTAGTGGGTTGGTTACGGGGGGCGCGGATTTTGGCACAATTTTCCGCCATTGATTGTTTTACCCCAACGGAATTTTCCAACAATTTTTGTTTCATTTTATAGAAAATTTCTTTTCCAAATTCTGAAAATTTGCTTCAAGGATTTTAGATTTTTCCATCAAGATTATTAAAATTTTCCATCAAGATTATTAAAATTTTCTAGCAAATTCTTGAATTTTCCAGCAGTTCTCTCTTATCAGAATTTTCCAAAACTTCTTGGTTTATTTCATGGGAATTATCCAATAAATTTTCTTTCAAGCTGCAAGAATGAAAATGTCCAGAAATGTTTCCCCAGATTTATAGGGCGCGAGTTTAGGCACAATTTTTCGTTATTTATTGTTTTATCCCAATGAAATTTTCCAACAATTTTGTTTCATTTTATAGAAAATTTATATTCCAAATGTGTGAAAATTTTCTTCAAAAATTATAGATTTTCCCATCAATTTTTCATCAAGATTTTTAAAATTTTCTTGCAACTCGTTGAATCTTCCAGCAGTTCTTTCTTATTAGAATTTTCCAAAACTTCTTCTTTTATTTCATGCGAATTATTTTTCGCCAGATTTATAGAATTTTAAAGCAAGCTTAAAATGTGTATGTTCCACTTATTAGAGGGTTGGTTACAGGGGGCGCGGGTTTTGGCACAATTTTCCATCATTTATTGTTTTACCCCAATGAAATTTTCCAAAAATTTTTGTTTCATTTTATAGAAAATTTCTATTCCAAATTGTGAAAATGTTCTTCAAGGATTTTAGATTTTCCCATCAATTTTTCATCAAGATTTTTAAAATTTTCTAGCAATTTCTTGAATTTTCCAGCAGTTCTCTCTCTGAAACTGTTTTTTAAGGAAGGAGTGGTTACACTCATCATCCCCAATCGATACAACACACTCAAGTGTTTACAAAAAAAATCATTCGCTAGCGAAGTAATTTATCTAAAAATATTATCTATTTTTCTGTTATAATAATTTATAAAAAAATAAAACCCTCGCGTATGTTTTACCTATTGGAGGGTGGATTCGAGTTCACCCATCCACCCTACATATATCCACTAATTGTAGGTACAACACTGATGGTGATTTTTGGAAATTTTAGCTTAAATTTTATTGGAAACTAAAAGCTAATCAGTAATTAAAATTACAATGCATATGCAGGGTGGGTTGGTGTCCTCAAACCCACCCTAAAACCAATACAACATATTCTAGGTTTTATAAAATAATTTTATACCAAATCGACAATTCATCTAAAAAAAATAAGATTAACCTGGTTAAAATAAATAATTAAGTTGAAAACTCCATAACTATCCCACCCTCCAATTAGTCAAACATATGTGAGTGTTTAATAGAAATTTTAATAACAAAATAATACTATGTTTAAAATTTCTGCCACAACAATAAGCAATGCTTAAGTTTGATGGACGATAAGAAGAAAAGTGATAATATTTGCTAATATAAATGTAAGGTAGGTGGGCCACTTCTAGTTCACATTTTAATCTTTGAAGGTTCCATAGAATTTAATGAAGATTAATATTTGAAAACTTTATTTTTTGCAATATTGGAAATTGAACCCCATGAAAATTTTATTAAAACTTTTTTTTCTAAATCAATTTCTTTATATACACATTGTGTTATGTTGCAATAATTGGAGGGTGGAATGGTGGCCACCCATCCACCCTACATATGCATGGAAACTTAAACTAAAATACTGTTCCAAAATTATTAAACATCACCGATAATAACACTGTTGTTGTTTCAGGAAACTTAAAGAGTAAGTTGGATAGAAGTTTTTTAAAAATATGTAGGGTGTGTGGGTGGCCACTATTCCACCCTCCTATTTGTAACACATACGTTGATTAAACTAAAGCTAAAATGCTGATTTATTTTTTTGTAACGACATCAACAATTTTATTACTGAGGCTTCGAAAAACATTAGACTGAAATTGATGGAAGTAAAAATATGTATGTAGGGTGGGTGGGTGGCCACTATCCCACCCTCCAATCAGTAAAACATACACTAAAATTATACAATATGTATAAATAAATACTTGCCAAACAATTTACGTTTACTTAGACAAAATTTTAATCCAAATAAAAATAACTCAGTTTACCTTGTAATAATTGAAGGGTGGAATAGTAAATACTTACCCTAGATATATATAAAACAAAAATCCCGTCTAACATCGCTACTTTAAAAAAAGCTTCAAAAACAAATACAATATTAAGGGTTGTTTATAGAAAAGCACTTGGTTGGTTACACAATTTTTTACGATTTATTCTTATTAGTTTCGATTTTTACATCATTATCTAGGAAGGAAATTCCACAAACTCACAATGCAATTTTTTCCTTTAATTCAAGCAACCTTATATCAATTTCACTTATAATTGCTCTAAAAAAAGGTTCATATTTTTAATCCATTACAATAAATACTAATTACGCTTTATGATCGATTAAATACATTTATTTAATTATAATACTTCATACCAAAGTTACAAAAAAAATCACCAACAATCCATTATCAAGCACCTTGACATTTTTTTATCTCGCTCGAACAAGAGACACAACAGGAAAATTCTTATTGAGGAATTCCTCATAATCACATTAACACAATTATACACGACTAATAAATTTTATTAATCGCACAAAAATTCTTCGGTAAAACGTGAAACCTTCGTGCGTGTGACATCAAGGTGGCAAGTGGTGTTGCGGCGAGGCAATTAATTTCGACACGAAAATGAAATTCCGCGGCGGCTTTTATGAAAAATTATTTTTGAAAGAATACGACAGCCCTGAATTTTATTTTATTTTCGAAACGGTAACGATGATAATAGCGTTTTTTTATTTTGTTTTGATTCGCCGGCGTTGTTATGGTCGGCGGTGTTGCTTATTTATGCGCCTGGTAAATCATTGTGAATGTGATTGTGGAACAGGACAACCTCATTTGCTTTGGTTTATGCGTATAAGAAACGTATTCTTATGGTTTATGAATATTGGTTGATATTTTATTTAATGCCGAGATAAGTGCCAAGGTATTATGTTTTAAATTATGTCTTTGTTACAGTGAGAATTATGATTATTAATTAAATTGTTATACACAGAAATTATAAAATAAAGTACTAAAAACCTTTCTTCACACAGTTTACTTTATAATCAAGTTTATAAATAATAAATATAAATATCTTAATAAATACGCAGAAATATTTCTTCAATCGTATATTATTATTTATAAAGAAATCAAGATGTTTCTTAAATAATTTTCTCACTTATCTATTATGCTTTAAATATTTTTGGTAAATTTTTGTATATAAAAAAGATATATTCATGTTTACTAATAATTATATTTTTCTTTATTTCAGGTGAGTAATTTTCCAACTATTATGTTTCCAATAAATCTACTGAGGTGTAAGTAAGTAAATTTTAAATACCACACTTTAATAGACAGCATGTGTAAAAATTCAGATAATTATTACTATATACTATATTATTATTATAATTTAACAATTTTGTTTTTTTTCTACGGTTTTTCTATCGAATTGCGATAATGTCTGCAGGAATTATATAGTTTAAACGATGTTTTCTATATTTATTTTTAATTTCAAAGTTTCCACAATATTATCAAAAATTTGTTTCTAGATTTTCTTTAATTTCTTCAATATTTAAATTAATTTTCTCGAATTTTAGGAATTTCCTTTAATTAATCTGGACTATTTCTACAAAATTGTGATAATTTTTGAAAGAATTATAGAGTTAGAACCAGTTTCTTATATTTTTACTTGCAATTTCTTTGCTTTTAGAAAATTTCAACAATTTGTTTTACAGTTTTATAAAATATTCCAGTAATGTTTTTTTAATACTTTTGAAATCAAATTCTCTAGTAAATATCTTTCTTGAATATTCTTGAATTTCTTGATTTTATTAGCAATTTTTATTGCTACAAGTTCTGCAAAAAGTAAAGAATTTTCTTAAAGTAAAGAAGATTAAAGAAAATTTCAAAATAAAATTTGAACGTTTCTAATAATTAAATTACTATAAAATTACACTTCAGAAGAAAGAAAAATACAAAATAGTAGAGATATGGGAAATGAATTCCTAAAATATAATAATTTGTTATAAGAATTTGAAAAATTTCCAGAAACCTTGATAAAATTATTAGGATTATAGGAAAGAAAACTAAATGGATTTATTTTCTACTATAAGATATTGTAATCAGATAGTAATATTTTGAAAAAAGTTTTAGAGATCCGGGAAAACTCTCACGTTTCTAAAGATAAATTAACAGTTGTTTTAACCCTTAAAATAATATTGAAACTTAGGAAAAATCAAGATAAAAATTCTTATAAAGTCAAGGTTAAGTTTTAAGAAAATTCTAGAGGTCTAAAATCTGAAAATAAATTTATAAAATATTCTTTATCGTTTTTTTTTTATCGGAAAAAGTTTCTGGAAATTTTAGCAACCTCAAATAAATTTCTAGCATTTTGCAAAAGAAAGTTAGTTGGATTTGTTTTTCACGATAGGATTTTGGAAACTTCAAGAAATATTTCCAACCATTTTTCGAGATCTGGAAAAGGCAACTTGTTTTAAAACGCAGAAAAAACTCCACGACGATAGTTTCTTACGTTTCTTTTTAAATTATTAATATTTTCACAGCATTTTCTGTATGTTAAGACATATATTTATTTAAAATTTGAGTAATATGCATAGCAGAAATTTTTTTGAAATTAATGTGTCATTTTTGATAATTTTGAAAAGTTTCAAGTCGATGGCTTTTGATTCTATCTTATAATTTGAGTCGTAAAAATATTGAATTTTGAACTCTATAAGTTTCTTATTTTCTTAGAATATATTTTAGATATTTTGTTATTAAATTTTAAGAAATTTTAACTCGTTCGTTTTTAGTTTTACATTTTTGTTTAAAAATATTTAATTTTTACAAAAAAATTAGGAAATTATAAAAAAATGTAGTAAGTAGGTTATGTAGAGATTTTCATTATATTTTTCTTAGATGTGTAATTATTTGAAGAAGTATTGAATAGATAGCTTTTGTTTTAATGTTTCTATTTGGCCCAATAAAATATTGCATTTCACAAAATATAGGAACTCTATAAGGTAGATATTTCCTCAGAATATATTTTGGATGTATTTTTACTAATTGTTGAAAAAACTAAAGGCAATAGCTTTCTTACGTTTTTTTTTAATTCTTATACTCTTAATTTTTTTACAAAATATTCTGGCTGCTTATTATGTAATACAGTAATTAGGTGTAGCAAAATTTTTTATAGAATTAATCTAAGTTGTCGTTTTGATTATTTAGAGAAGTTTCTAATTACAAATTGTCGAAAAATCCTAAGAGAATAGCTTTTTTCACGAATTTCTTTTTAATCATTAAATATATTAGTTTATTAGAAGATCTAAGACAATAGCTTTCGTTTTTACATTTTCTTCTTTATCTAAAATTTTTATGTTTTTCCAACAAAACTTTCTGTCTGCTTAAAGTTAAGTATCAAAATATTTAGTAACTATGTATGGCAAAGATTTTCATAGAATCAGATGTGTTTTTAATTATTTTAAGTTTAAGTTTTGAATAGATAGCTTTTGTCTTAATGTATTTGAATCACTAAAAAAGTATTGCATTTCCTCACTAAACTAATTTTAGTTTAAAAATAATTTTCACACAATATAATAACATTATAACGTAGATATTTTCTGAGATCATAGTTTTGGATCTATTTTTACTGATATTAGAAAAATCCCAAGAGAATAGTTTTTCTTACGTTTTTCATCTTAATTCTTAAATTATTAAATTTTTCACAAGATGTTCTGTCTGCTTTATACAAAATATAGTAACTAAAAGTAGCTGAAATTTTCATAGGATTAATCTAAATTGTAGTTTCAATTATTTGGACAAGTTTCTAGTCGATAGTTTTTGTTTCTATCTAATTTATTTAAGTTTGAGTTGAAAAAATATTGAATTTCCTTACAAAACTCACGTTATCACACAGCTATCACAAAATTTAGTAACTCTATCAGGGAGTTATTTTCTAAGAATATATTTTATATACCTTTTTATTAAATTATGATAAATTCCAAGTCGTTAGTTTTTATTTTTACAGTTTTGTTTAATTTTTAAAATACCTAACTACTTAACAGAATTTCTTGTCTCTTTAGAGATAATTTTAATCAAAAATTGTAGTAAGTAAAGTGTTTAAGATATTATCATAGAATTATTCTAAGATGTGTTCTTGATTATTCTTAGAAGTTTTGTGTAGATAGCTTTTGTTTTTATGCTTTTACTTTTTTCATATTTTTACCCATAAATGTAAAGTTTATCCGATAACAATTATTATCAAATATTGTAACTTTTTAAGGTAGTTAGTTTCTTAGAATATATTTTTGAGACAGTTACATTAGTTTGTAAGAAGATCTAAAACATTTGCTTTTGTTTTTACGTTTTGTTTCAATTTTCTAATTTATATTTATTTATTTTATATTTTTGCACAAAACCTCACTTGTGTTTAATCGCAATTATTACTAACTAAATATAGAAACTTAATAAGGTAGTTAAGTTATTCAAATGTGCTTTCAATATATATTAGCTTTTATTTTGACGTTTTATTATTATTTATAAAATATTGAATTTTTTTACAAAACTTTCTGACTGTCTAAAGTTAAGTATCAAAATATATAGTAATTATGTATGACAAAAATTTTGATATAATTCATCTCAGATGCGTTTTTGATTATTTTGAAAAGTTTTAAGACAATAACTGCTGCATTTATGTTTTTTTTATTGGAATAGATAAAATATTTAATTCTCCTATAAAATTTTGGTTTTACAATAATTTTTATAAAATATAGTAACTCTAAAATGTTAAAAAATACTGAGTAATTAAGTGTGGCAGGTAGTTTTATATAATTAATCTAAGCTATCTTTTCGAGTATTTTGAGAACTTCCAAGCCGATAGCTTTTGTTTTTATCTTTTTATTTGAGTCCTAAACATTGTAATTCCTTACATTTTGTACACGATCGTTTAACAATACTTATCACATAATATGAACAATATATAAGCTAATAATTTTTTTAGAATATCTTCTGGAAACCTTTTTATTGAATTTTGAACATAAAGTAATTGAACATGGTGGAAAGTTCTGGAAACTTTTTTATTAAATTTTAGGAAGTTCTAATATGATAGCGTTCGTTTTTTCGTTTTTTTAAGTACCAAAAATATAGAATTTCTTTAGAGAATTTGCTCTCTGTTTGGAAGTAATTACTAAATATATAGTAATTAAACATTGTAGAAATTTTTATGGTATTCATGCTAGAGGTATTTTTGATTATTTTGAGAAAATAAAAGTTGATAGCTTTTGTTTTTACGTTTTAATTTGAATCGCCAAAATATTGGATTTCCTCAAAAAATTTCTTCTATTTAACAAAAATTATCACAGAATAGTATACCTCTATAAAGTAGTTAATAAGTTAAAATATATTTTCGTCCAGTTGTATTAGCCTGTGAGAAATTATAAGACGATATGCTTATGTTTTTCCTTTTTTTTTAACTCAAAATGATTTAATGCTTTCATAAAAGTGTCTTAATTAAAAAAAAGTATAGCAAATAAGTATGGCAACTATTTTCATAGTATTAGTTAAATAAGATTTTCTCTCAACTATTTTGTGATGTGTCAAGTCGATAGCCTTTGTTTTTACTTTTCATTTGAATTGCAGAAATATTGACTTTGAGTCTGTTAGGTGTTTTAAAGAAATAAATAAATAAATATTTAATTTGCTCGCAAAATTCTCTCAACTATTGTTATTTATTAATTTAAAATATACTTTTCTTTTTTTATTAGTTTTGTGAAAAATTTGAGGACGATAGATTTTGTTTTCACGTTATTTGATTCTAAACGATTTAATGATTTGACAAACACAAAAATTTTGCCTGTTGTGAACTAATTTAATCAAACATAGTAATTGAGTGTGGCAGAGATTTTCATAATAATAAAATACGTAGATGTGCTTTAATACATAGAAGTCAAAATTAAAGACCCATGATAAAAACTGAAGCGCAAAGACTTTAGACAAACACTTAAACTTTTCTGTATAAGCTAAACTCTAAAAACTATCTTACTTAATATTGGAAGCTGAATTTTTAAAACAAAAAACATAAGAACTCTTTAGGCTAAAGGTTATGGAGTAATGACTTAAAACTATAATGAATTAATAAAACTTTAACATGAAAGATAAAGTCTAGAATTTAGAGAATAAAGACTGACGACTATAAAAAGTAAAAACCGAAAATTGCGAACTGAATTTTGAAGAGTTTGAACTGAAGACTAAAAAAGTAAGGACTAATGACTGAAAAACTTAAGAGCAAAGACGTTAGACTACATTTTTATTTATTTTTTATTATAAACTAAACACTGAAAGCTTAATATTTGAAATTGATAAATAAATTCTTGGAACAAAAATATAACAATACTTTAGACTGAAGGTTAAGGAGTGATGACTTAGAGCTATACACTCATACCAATGATGACATATTAAAGATTGAAGGATAAAAAGTGAAAAGACTTGATTACTTAAAATAGAAGAGCGAAGAGAAAAAATTGATGTCTAAAGATTAATGACAAAAACTAGAGGACAAATTTCAAACGTTTTTTGTTTATAAGCTAAACATTGAAAGCAATAGATTAAAAATATAAGTTTGAAGAGTGAAGACTAAATTCCTAAGATAAAAAAGTATGAACATTTTTGGCTGAATGTTGGATCTGGATCTGGATTTGTACGATGAGAGGGCAGCACCTAGGCCCCAGTGGACCCTTTGTACATCCTCCTATCTGAGTTCATACATTCCTTGCTGCGGTCGAGCCAACCTAAGGCATTGGCAAACGCAAGATGGACTCTTAGGATGTCTGATGACTGTAGACATCCTCTCCATTGTGGATTCACATAAGTAAAACCGTTACTTTAGATGAGGAGTTAAAAAGTCACCTAGATCAGTTTCTTGCCAGCAAAAAAAAAAAACAAACCCGGATAGAACCGGGCAGTCCAGAAGCACATGCTCAGCGGTTTTCTCTTTTTTCCCCTTCGCACCCTCTGCAGGTTGAACTAGAGTGTAGTCTCAGTCTGTTTAGATGCGATCTCAGATTTCAGTGTTCTGTTAGGAGCTAAAGGTTAAGAAGTGATTACTAAGATCTATTGACCCATATCAATGATTTAAGATGAAAGGCTCAGAAATAAAGACTCGATGATAAAAAAATATTAGAAAATTGATATATAAGTCTTATGACAAAAACTAAAGAGCAAAGACTTTAGATTAAAGTTTTTTATAGGTTTATGTTTATAAACTAAATACTGAGGGCTATAGATTTAAGACTTAAGATTGGAGATAAGACTAAATTTCTAAGACAAAAAATGAGAACACCTTAGGCTAAAGGTTAAAGAGTGATTACTAAGAGCTATAGACTTTGATATGAGTCTATAGCTCTTGATTTAAGATAAAATATTAAAGATTGAAGATTGGAGAATAAAGAACTGAAGATAAAATATTGAAAAGCAATTGGTTGCCTAATAGTGGCTAGAAACAAAATGGCAGCGCTCAGAATTTGAATGATGGAAAATAAAATTGTTTTCGCTGAATTAAAAAAATTGTAACCACTGAAGGAATTGGCATTAAATTTTCAGAATTTGTCCTCAATTGAATAATTTTTAATCTCATGTAAAAATAGTTGCCTAATCGTAGCTAGAAAAAAATGTCAGCGCCAGAATTTATCCTCAATTGAATCGCTTTTAACCTCATGTAAA